>JALHCC010000048.1:0-63452 GCA_024340765.1 Tolypocladium cylindrosporum
GGGGGGGGGGGAGAAATTACGGGCCGCCTGTCGCTGCGCTGTGGGCTGACACGCTCCGTGCCGTCTGCCCTTACCAGCGCAGAGGATAGCTCCGTTGCCATTTAAAGACGCTTGTTTTAGGAAGGTACGGAGTAAAGGTGTGTGTGAGAATATGCATAAAGCGCCTCGGCATTTCAAACTACGTCTTGTGAACACCTGGAACGAAACGCAAACAGCACCCAAAACCAACGAACCATGACTCGGCTGTATGAGCATTACCACCATTAGCCGCAGGACCACTGAGCAGCGACAGCGACAGCGACAACAGCAGCAGCAGCAGCAGGGCGGGCTCTGGCGAATGACACACCAGATGTGGGACAACGTCCTGTACGGCGTCGGCAGCGTCAATACAAGATCCGGGGACGCTGAATCCCAGCTCCTGGCTACTTGACTTTTGCTGCGGCAGAGACAACAGCAAGCCAGCCGAGACGGGTGAAACGGCATAGTGGATGAGGTTCAGGCCGCTCTTCACCGTCCATCACAACGGCGGCTAGGGTAAGGAACAGCAGATGAGAGCCGATCGCCCGGGGGAGAAGAGGCAATCTCCCCGTATTGCTTCCACAGCCACGGTGAGATAAACCAGGCTACATAAAGGCCAGCGCCCAGGGAAGAAGCGCGCCTCGATAGCTGCGCTTGGTTCTGGGCACGCGAACGGCAAACAAACAAACGCGGGTTGCGCGGCAGCGGCAGCCAAGCCGCCGAGAAGCATTCTTGATGAAAGTATGGACTACGGAGTACGGAGTACGAAGTAACGGAGGATTGGCAAGAGGTGATGCTGGGTGGGTGTTGTGGAGCGACACGTAATCGCCGGGACTTGGCATCCCCTCTACGGTGGGATTGATGCCTGCTCAGTCACAGACGTTTATGCCAGCAATTGCTGACGCACTCGTACTCGCAAGGTTGCAATGATGAAGGGACGACGGTGATCAACCGACCAGCTCGCCCTCGTGTGGACCTCGGAACTGTCAATCTGTCGCACCCGTGCATCGCATCAACCGCCGTCGACCACTGCCCGCCACGGCGTCACGCCCGGTGGGCGAAGCAGTGGGGAGCGAGCCCCTATTCCAGGGCGGCTCTACCGTGTCGTCGGAGATCTCGCACAGTCCATCAGAAAGTCCCGCACTGGCACGTTCCAGCGACCCAGCCGTGGGGCAGCGGTTGCGGGGAGCAAGGGGGGGCCTGGGCAGGTGGGCTCGAGGGTCGCCACCGTGCGGACGTTCATATTTGCGCACGGTACCACCGCTCTACCGACCGCCCTAGCGAGATGATGCCGCGCGACACGTGCCGCTCATTGGACGCGGCCGCCCCTGGATCGTCCCAAACAAGCTTCACCCTCCCCTGCTTCTGAACGAATGGCCTGCTGCGCCTCCGTTCCATGAACAGGGGCTGTGTGTTGCTCGAATCAGTCAGTCACGGCCCGTTTACGAGCTTCTGCTGCTACCTTGGTGCTTCGCCTGGCTGGGGTGCCTGTGCTTGGTACCAGCGATTGGCGGTTCTAATTTCATTGCTCCGAGGCCCCCATCGCGTCCGTGTTCTGCTCCTCTTTTGAACTTCGATAAAACACACTCGTTTCCTGGGAATAGAGGTGTGAATCGTTTTCTCTCTTTCCCGGCTTCCTTTTTCGCATTTAATTGAGGATATTTGCCTCGCCCTTCCTGACACTCATTCAAGGACACAGTGGTTTTCTCCCCTTTTCCTCCTTTTTTTGCAGCCTCGCGCCGCGCCTTAGCTCGATTCTAGCCGGCTCCGTCTTCGTTGGACCGCTAGATATCCTACGAACGATTAAGGAAGCCTTCTTCGAACCGGACGCATCCTCAGCATCTTCCAACATAGCCACTACCATGGCTTTCACCAAGCTGTCTGTGGCGCTCCTCGCCCTGGCAGGCAGCGCCCTGGCCGCCGACCTGCCCCCCATCGAGATGAAGGTTCGTTGCGCCGCGACCGGGAGGACGACTTTCCCCTCGATCGAGTTGCTAACTCGCTCCCCAGGGCGCCAAGCTCTTCTACAAGAACGGCACCCAGTTCTTCATGAAGGGCGTGGCCTACCAGCAGGACACGGCCGCCGCCGGCGCCACCAACGACAAGACAACCAAGTTCGTCGACCCTCTCGCCGACGAGGACAAGTGCAAGCGCGACGTGCCTCTCCTCAAGGAGCTCGGCACCAACACGATCCGAACCTACGCCATCAACCCATCGGCTGACCACTCAGGCTGCATGAAGTTGCTCCAGGACGCCGGCATCTATGTCATTTCGGATCTGGGCGAACCCAGCCTGTCCATCAACCGCGACAACCCCCAGTGGAACACGGACCTCTTCACCCGCTACCAAAAGGTCGTCGACGAGATGGGCCAGTACTCCAACGTCATCGGCTTCTTCGCCGGCAACGAGGTCAGCAACAACAAGACCAACACGGGCGCCTCGGCCTACGTCAAGGCCGCCGTCCGCGACACCAAGGCCTACATCAAGAACAAGAAGAACTCGCGCTGGATGGGCGTCGGCTATGCCGCCAACGACGACGCCGACATCCGCCAGGAAATTGCTGACTACTTCAACTGCGGAACCGTCGAGGACTCCATCGACTACTGGGGCTACAACATCTACTCGTGGTGCGGCCAGAGCAGCATGGAAAAGTCAGGCTACAACACCCAGATCAAGTTCTTCGAGAAGTACTCCGTCCCTGTCTTCTTCGCCGAGTATGGCTGCAACCTGCCTGATGGCGCCGCGAACCGTATTTTCCAGGAGACCGAGGCTCTCTACGGTGACGAAATGACCAAAGTCTTCTCTGGCGGCATCGTCTATATGTACTTCCAGGAGGCCAACGACTACGGTAAGCATGGGCTACGTGCCCTCTTTTCTTAGATGCTTTGGTGCTAATTTTGTTTGCCCTCCAGGTCTTGTCCAGGTCAAGAACGAAAAGGCCACCAAGCTCAAGGACTTTGATGCCCTCAAGAAGCAGGTCAACAAGGCCGTCCCCAAGACGGTTGACCGCGACTCGTACAGCCCGACCGCCAAGCTGCAGACATGCCCCGGCCTGTCCTCGACTTGGAAGGCCAGCTCTGTCCTGCCCCCTTCTCCCGACACTTCGCTCTGCGACTGCATGGTCAAGTCGCGCTCCTGCGTGCGGAACGGGGGCCTTGACCCCAAGAAGTACGGCGCCATGTTCGGCTTCATCTGCGGAGCTCAACCCGAGATTTGCACCGCCATCAACGGCAACGCATCGACGGGTGTCTACGGCGCCTACAGCATGTGCGACGACAGCGCCAAGCTCGACTACGTCCTCGACGCCTACTACAACAAGCTCAACAAGGCCGAGGCCGCCTGCGACTTCAAGGGCCAGGCCACCATCCAGAAGGGCGCCTCGGACTCGTCGTGCTCCTCCAAGCTGGCCAAGGCCAGCGATATCAACAAGGAGGTCGCCACGGCCACTACCCCTGTCGGCGGTGCCAAGTCCACCAGCACCGGCGACAGCTTCGCGGTCCCCGGTGCCCCCATGGCCCGCGCCTTGTCCGTTGGCGACTATTCCATCGGTCTGTACATGCTGGTGGCCATCTTCGCCGGCGCCGGCATGGTTGCCCTGTAAATGCGGGATGGGGATTGGAATGTCTCCTCGGGCGGGGAATTTGCGACGTGTATACCGTGCGCAGTCGGCCTCACGTGGGTCGATGACTTTGTTTTCTTTTTGAGCATCCGGCCATTCTTGTATCACGCATTGTTGGTGTTGCCCGGTTTCCGCGATTAGAACATAGGAAAGCCGTTTTTAATGGCATCATCTTTTAGGCTCGAATGGTCCTCAAGATCTAGTCGTGACTGCATGCGTGAGGCGCAGTGATGTTGAGTTGGTTGAAGCTGGTCGTGACGGACCACCACTCGAACGCCACGCCGTATGACATGACCCGCTCCCTGCGCTATGCCGGGTGACCTGCAACAAACACCGATCCAAGCCTTCATCACCATCCCTGGACAGTACGCCGCTATCCACACCCCGCCAAGCCGCGAGAATGACCGACTCAAAGTCCACAAAGCCCAGGGAGGACGAAGCAGGGTAGACGACTCAGCCGGAGGGGGACCAGGGCCGAGCGGGAAACGTGGTGAGTCCTCCACTGCTGGCTGCGAGGACGCACTGTAGGCTGATGGAGCCGGGGCAGCCCGAGCCGTGCGGCAAGTGTGGCGAGAGGATGGGGCACAAGAGCGATTGTGCGTGGAAGTATAGGGGTTGCTGGACGTACGGGATCAAGAAGCCGGGAGAAGGGGGGAGCGGACAGCGGAAAGACTGAGATGTGCGTGGTGTTCTTCGTATGTGATTAAGATGAGATTGGGTTATACTGCTTGTTCTGTCTACTTGGTCGTGAGAGTCACGTCGGATGGTGTCGCTGGCTGTGGTATGAATGAGTATGAGGGAGGCATTTCGATGCTCGTTTGAAGCGCTTTGGATGCTGGTAAGATGGCGGCAGGGAGGTCATCTCTGGGCCTTTCCAATAGGTACTTCCATCTGAGCCGTTGCTTAGCCATTACTAACAAGAACAGAGTCGCGCTGAGTGCAGTATTCGCTGCACCGTCAGACAACAGAGAATACTCCCCCAAGAGCTTCGTCTCAAACTGGCAGACAAACTACTATTAAATCTGAGGTGCTGCTGTCCAGCCTTTTACTTTGGAAAAACCCCTGCAGGATGGTTATCCGCCGCGGCGAGGTCAGGTGCTGCTGCCGCCCAACCGCATGACGTCAACAGTCAACAAACACCACCTGCTTACTGCAGCCGTCACATCGTGACCTCGACTATACACAGCGCTCTGCGACAATTCTTATCCCCCTCCAGACCGGCGACGAGCCATCCTTGCAGCCAGGTACCTGCAGCCAGGTACCATGGAGGAGAAGCCTGCCAAGTAGAGCAACACGCAGACCATGCCTCCCGGGTCGACGCCAGGCGGCGCTGCCTCGCCTCTGGGCCACGGACGGCCCTTCGTCCAGGCATGCAAGGCGTTTGCCGTGCAGTGGGCTGTGCTCAATTGGTTTGACTGCCTGTGCATGCTCATTGTAGCTGGCCTCTCGGCCGGTGTGAGTGCTCTCGCCCTCCGTGGCGTGGTGTGTGACCGCGTCTAATCTGCTGGTAGATCTACTACTCCCCTGTCCCCGTGACGCGCACGTTTCCCATCACCTTCAACGCCTCCGGCGACATCATCTACCCGGAGTGGGCGTACCCCTACCGCGGCTGGATCATCCCCTCGTGGCTTTCCGGGTTTGTCTCTATTGGGGGTCCCATCGCCACCTACATCGTGGCTCAGGTCCGCATCAGGTCCGCCTGGGACGCGAGCAACGCCATCATGGGCTCGACCTGGGCCGTGCTGCTGGCGTCGCTCTTTCAGGTCGTCGTCAAGCAGCTCATCGGCGGCTTCCGGCCCTACTTTCTCGCCGTCTGCATGCCCGACGTCTCGCGCGCCGGCACCCACAACGAGACGGGCCTCAACGGCGTCGGCTTCGAGCACGTCATGTACACGACCGAGGTCTGCACCCAGACGGACGCCATGAAGCTCAAGACGGCCATCACGTCGTTCCCCAGCGGCCACTCCACGGCCGCCTTTGCGGGCTTCGGTTTCCTGTTCCTGTGGATGAACGCCAAGCTCAAGGTCTGGGCGGACCACAAGCCGGCCTTTTGGAAGCTTGCGCTGGTGATGCTGCCGCTGCTCCTGGCCGTCATGATTGCGTGCTCGCTCACCATCGACGCCGCGCACAACTGGTATGACATCGTCGGCGGCTCCGTCATCGGCGCCGTTATGGCGGTCGCCTCGTACAGGACGTCGTACGCGGCGGTGTGGGACTGGCGGTTCAACCACCTGCCGCTGCAGCGGGGGGAGGCGTTCCTATATGGCACCGAGGGAGACACGGACTATTCCGCTCAGACGTTTACGCGGAGCGTGGGCTGGGGGAAGAAGAGGGAGTGGCTGCCGGAGCGGCTGGACAGTGCGCGGAGTAGCGCTGTCTTTGCAGGCCGGGATGCTGCCTTTGACGCTGGGAGGGGTGAGGGTTCCAAGGGTCGAAGACAGGAAGGGCCTCGGAGGCAGGTGCTGGATGAGGATGAAGCCGTGTGATGGCGCTTGTCCGGCGAACCAGGGAGTTCTACATCATCACCTAGGCAGAAACGCTCAC
This sequence comes from Tolypocladium cylindrosporum, assembly GCA_024340765.1. Classification (NCBI taxonomy): domain Eukaryota; kingdom Fungi; phylum Ascomycota; class Sordariomycetes; order Hypocreales; family Ophiocordycipitaceae; genus Tolypocladium; species Tolypocladium cylindrosporum. Next base: position 6,182 of record JALHCC010000048.1, read on the forward strand.
GTAGACAGATTAAAACATACATCGGGCCGAAAGAGAATGCATGGCAGATGTTATTTCCCAGGACAGGCGTTCAATCTAGCTCTCAATCACTGGCTCCTCTCACTCGCCCTCTTCCTGTATTGCCCTGAACCTGCCGCTCCTCACTCTTTATTCAACCCGAAACAACCTTGAACGTGGCCTTGTCGTCGCAGTTCTCACCATCCTCAAGATCGAACTGGACACCGCAGGAGCCAGACTGAGAAATAGCGATGCCGATGAACTTGTTCTTGACGTTGCCCTTGCCCGAGGCGAGGACGTTGGACTTGCTGTCCTGCACCTCACACGTCTTGGGGTTGCCCCCAAAGTCCGCCTTGCACTTGAACTTGCGCGGGGCCTTGAAGCAGGAGCTGCTCATGGTGAAGGTGCGGCCATCGCCGGTGTTGTAGCAGGGCGCGTGGTCGGAAGGGAACCCCGAGCTGTACAGGTTGTGGCCCTTGTCGTCGGTGATGGCGAAGCCGCTGTCGTGGCCGACCTCGTTGCCGGAGGGCCCCGAGATGGTCGAGAAGTGGCCCGACGACCAGAGCACCTGCAGGGACTTGGCCGTGGCACCCGTTGATAGAAGAGGGATGGCAGCGAGGCCAAGGACGGTGTTGCGGAGGGAGGGCATTGCGAAGAGTGCGGCTGTAGGAGTTGCGTTGACAGAAGGAGCTGTTGAGTGTGGAATGGTTGTGTATGTCTGAGATGATTGCGACGGACTCAAAGCGGTTGAGAGACTATATTTATATTCCTTTCAGCAAGATGTATCTTTCATTAATGGAATCATCCCTCAATCGCACACATGGGAAGCAATGGGCTCTGGAATTCAGCTTCGTCTTTCGAAAACCTCCCTGTTTACAAAGTGGTGACATCACGATCGGCTACGGGCAATCGCAGTTCCTTGCTCCTTCCGGGCAACGCTCCATATTAAGTCTTCAAGTTATAGTAGGCAGAAGCCAAACTGAGCGGCCGTCAGCATCCTTCCGCTGGGAACTGTGGGTAAGTAAGCGCTGTGCCACGGCTTTGCAGAAGCATACTTGCCATTTCGGGCTTGAAACCATGGAGAATGGAGATTTGACTGTTGCAGCGGGTCAGAGTCTGACAGCATGACGCAATGCATCGTTTGATGTGGGGATGTGCTTCGAGTGAAGCTGCACGGATCACGACTGGCTTGCTAATCCCCCAAAGAGGCGACACAATCATCACGGTATCTTGTTGATTTGCTCCCGAGGAATGATTGGCATACTCTAGCATAGTTTTATTATTTGAAGTGATCACACTAAAGCAACTTGCCCCTGATAACGACAACACTCTTTCACAATCTGGAGACAACTTGACAACTCAATGGTGGATAGGCCTAAGCATTAAGGGTGCACAGGCAACAGCGGATCAGTGTTTGGAATCATATGAGGGAAATGGCTGCGCTAATGGATCGGCATCGAGCAAGCTTGAAAGGGGAGCCGCAAGGGCCTCGGATGACTTCACTGGCTGCAGCGTGGCTTCTGCACCTGACAGTGCCGTCAGTAGGGAACCGACAATGAGGCGTGTGGCGTTGTTACCTGTTCGAGCAGGGCCAGAATATCAGAACCTGCTATCCTGGAGGCTCTGCCGAAACGGGCTCCAACACACATGAATCATGAATCGCCGTGTAGATCAAATGCAATGGGCTTGCACCCTGAAACTTGCTTTCCAAGCGAAGTTAGACGAGTCGAGATCATGATGCAGGAGACTGTTTTGTGCACAGCGTGCAACCCGGCTGCCGGCGTGGTTGCAAGTCGGCTCCAGCAGCCGGAACTCGGCTCGCTGATCAACAGTCGCTGAAGTCATCGACCCACCAATCTGCCGCATAAAATCCTCCCAAAAGGTTCCGTAGCAGCCTAGTGCAACGTATTCAAAAAAGCTGCCGAGTTGACGGGGCAGGGGCGGAAGGAGCAAATTAGATGACGAACCGACTCGGCTGGCGTAGCGTCCTGATGTGGCGGCTGCTGTCTGGGAACTCGGCAAGTATTCTTTACAAGAGACAGCGGGTTGCACACTCTTGCTGCCCAAAACATCTTTCACCCTTCAGACATGTTCATATCGTTTGAAACAGATATCTCTGGTATCCAGGCTTGCCAGGCAAAGTACGCTTCAGATGTCTTGCCTTTGCATATCACCGCATAGAGTGGCACAAGGGCCCTATCGCTATGCTTGTTGTACAAAGAAGGGCTGCAAAAGCTGAGATATGAGCATCCCTCCGCTCAAAATAAATAGTTATCTGTTATTCCTCTTCGTCCTTAGTGATTCTCCTTTGTTCACTGCTGGCGACCTTGTCCAAAATCGTTTGTGCGCAACAAACCAGCAAGCAAGTGGAACCAGCTGAGTAAGAGAAATACCTTGCATTATTTATAGTATGGCGAAGAGCCCCTGGGCTTGGGGAATAGTTATTTGTGTTGTACCTTGCTTGTGTTGAGCGTCTGCGCTCGAGGAACATGTGGTTGGGGTTTGCACATGAGAGACGAGATTTCAGCGTAAGAATTGCCCGTAAACTACATGGTTCATGCACGATCCAGAATAGGAAGGTGAAATGATTCACAACACAGCCAACACAACCAACACAGCGGACAGCCGCCCACCACCGCCGATGGTGGAGCCGTACCAGAGTGTCGGGACGGCTCCGCTCGGCCCCCACCCCGAGAAGACTTCCCCTTTTGGCTGTGTGCTCGGACCTCGACCCGACAGGCCGGACGTCCTGGACCTCTCACGTCATTCACACTGTCTCAGAGAATACGAGTACGTATCGAAAGGTGGTTTGTGCTAATCATAGAACATGACCTTCCTTCGCAGCTCCTCATCCTGCATGTCCGCCTTGTAATTCCTGTACATCTCATACTAGAGGAAGTCAGCTCGGCGTCCCGGCAAAAGATGGACTGGGGGCATCAGATCATACCGCATCTTGAACTGCTTTCCTGGCACCCGGCCAAGTCCTCCTGCCGCACCCAGGGATGTTCTCTGGGTTGGTGTCGAATAGGCGCCAGGCATAGCTGTTCATCGGGCCCTTCGACAGCCACTTGTACAAGCGCTCGTCCTGCCATCGAAGTCGCCATCCGCGGCCGGAAAACACGTGGTCGAGTTTGTCGTACATCCCTGTACCGGCCTTGTCGTGCAGGAACCGGTAAAACGGGTGTGCCTGGACGAACCCTGGACGAATGGACGGTTCCTTGGCCCACTCCTTCCGCCACCAAGCGTGATACTTGTCCACCTGAACGTTCATCTCATCTACCGAAGGCAGCAAAGCTGGTCTTCTGAAGCTCGATGGCGGCTCGCCGGGCCCCAAGCCCCTGCTTGTTTCCGCAGCCCAGGTTTGAGCCACAGCCATGGATGCGAGCTCGCACACGCACCACACACTCTCCTGCGGCGCCATCCAGCTCAAAAACGCAACGGATGAGGCGTACCGTGGCGGGAAAATCATCTGATACAGACGAGGGAGATGAGGCGGTTTCTGGCGGTTAGGATGACAGCCGTCTTTGCCGTTGCTCCCTGTCGCTTTCTCCCCGGACATATGCTGGGCTGTCGTCAGTGGTAGGCCACAGGTTCCGTCCATTTCCAGATCGGGCATGATGCTGAAGTCGAGGGAGTATCCGGTACAGAAAATGACAGCATCCACTTCTATGACAGAATCGTCCTCGAGCAGGACTTGACTGCCGCCCACGAAGCTCTTGAATCCTCGGACCGGAGTAATCTCCCCAGAGGATAGAGCAGGGATGAAGCTCTCTTGAACGGCCGGGTGCTCATGGGCCATACTCGGGCAGGGCGTCAGCCGCCAGTCCTTCTTGACCCTGTTCTCGGTGCGCTTGAGTCTGGCTTTCGCGGAAGTGCCGGCTTCGGCGGGTTCGTCGCGAGCGGCGTCGCTGATCATTTTCCGAATCATAAACTTATCGACAAGAGGGACCGTCAGCCACGGAACTTTGAAATCCAACAGGTACTTGAGGCGCAGGATTGGCCATGGTATCGTGCTATCGGTCGGAATGCCGTTGTCCTGATATCGCGAGACCATGATTCGTCCGCGGCGGTAGGCCTGGTACAGCTTGGAGGTGTGCTTGGAGAGGCTGAGCGACACCTCGCATGCTGTATTACCAATTCCAACGACCATCACTCGCTTGCCCGTGAACTGCTCGCGGCTTTGGAGCACATTGTCAGTACATCTGTTGTCTTTATGGATGCTTGCTGAGCACACCTGCGGTAGTTTTGCCCATGGATGATGATGCCGTTGAATTTATCTTTGCCGGGCATCGTGGGCCAGATCGGGGTGGTCTCGGAGCCGGTCCCAAACACGACCTTGTCGAAATGAAGAACAGAATCTCCGTCTGGTCCTGTGATGTATACGTTCCATCCTTCATCCAGCTTGTCGCGGGTTACCTTATGAACTGTGGTGTTGAAACGGATATGTTGCTCGAGGGCGAAGTGCTTCGCGTACGACTGGAAATACTCCGCCACTTGGGCCCCGGTGAGATACGGAGGATACTCTGCAGTTGGCGGATAGCACGGTCAGAAACTGCTCAGTGAATACGGTGTTCGAAGAGATCCGGGACGGAATAGGCACCTTTCGGAATTGGGAAGTCGCTGAAGCCGGACTGGGACGCTACGTCAACTGCTGATCGAGGCACGCGGGACTGGGAACTCTCTACTTACAACAAACTTGCTGATGTTCGATACCGTCCCTTGTATAACGGAGGTATAGGAGGTGTCGGAGCTGAAGGACCAGAGGCCGCCGACTTTGTCTCGCCTCTCAAAGCCGACAGCATCGAAGCCCTCTTCTCGTAAATTCTTTACCGCCGTCAGTCCAGCCGGGCCTGCGTACAATTTGTCATCAGCTTCAATTATCCCACAGCGTCGGGGCCGTTTTGGAATGGGACGTACCGAGCCCGATGACCGCAATTCTGACATTCTCCATGGTTGAGTTTTCTTGGAATTTGATTCACCCAGTCTCGGATGCTTCGCGAACAAGAAGACACCAACATTCGGACGGCCGTCCTGTTCCGGACGACGCGAGCATACCACGTAACAACTAGTTCCCGCCCGCCCCGCTAGTCAACGAGGATATCCATCCGTGGGCGTCGTGGCAGCCCGATAGACCCGGTGCCCTAGCTGATGTGCGAAGTGCTCGTACACGTGGACAAGCCGAAGCCACTACATGCCGCAGTAGCCCGTCACTATCATATGTCATTTGCTGGTTCATGCGCGGCGGCCCCGTCCAGGATCAATAAGAACGGCGCGTTTTCGACTTGTCGGCCGTGCAAGCAAACTTGTTGGTACAGGTTGTGGCGCCATGCCTGCATGCCGCTGCTAGTGATGCATCCAACCTGCAGAGTTGGCGCAGACCCGGGACCATGTCTCTGGTTTTCCCCTCCACGAATGGTATGTAGTCCGTCTTTTGTGCCCCCCTCTCGTGGATTGTGCGTCCGCGTTGGGCAGCTCTCTTCCGCACGGGTGGGTTTTTCCAGGACGTCTCGTGTCTGCAGCTCAGCTCCTCTCTGCCGAATTGTTCTTGGCACGCACATTCGCCTCGTCGTCGCTGGCGTCAAGGCCACGCCTAGCTGGCCACCTTCTTGCTGCAGTGCTGCGCCTCACGCGGGCCTGCTTGCTCGCGGCCGTCGCAAATGTCTTGTTTGTCGGCTGGTCGGCTCCTGATCCATCCGGAGCTTGTGTCACACCATCACATGCCGTTATTGGAGCGCTCTTGTTCGACTCCTCAGCAGATCCATCTTCTCCACCACAACGCCAACTCAAGGCTCGCTTCGATGGATAGGCGGCCCCGGGCCATTGCCGTCATACCTGCAAGCCCCACAAGCCATACATCTGTCAATGTTGCGTCGTGACTGTGCCTTGGGTTTTGGCTCCCCTCCCTACCGTCGACGTCCCAGTTCTGGGGTTAACTCAGTCGGGTTATAACGTTATAACCTAACTTCAACCCGCGCAGGCCCATCACATGCCTGGAGGTGTTTCACGGGAGGTATCGTACCGACTCGTCGCAGGCTAAACCAAGGACACGGACTATGAACGAACATGTTATGTACGTGGCTAGCCATGCTGAGCCATTCGAACAACGATGAAGGCCTCCGCCATAAATTATCATGCCACTTCCATTCCATGCCTTGTTTACGAACCAACCTGAGGTTGCTGGTCTCGGCCAATGGGCGCTCGCGACAAACTTTAACCCGTTAGTTATGCATAGTTCACTCATTCCTATAGGGCATATGTCCCCGAGAGCCTGAGTCGTTACGTTATACTATCACCACCGCTCTTACGACTTAATGGGATCCTGACGGGATTAATTGCTTTGTGTATTCGTAGTATTGATTACACCAACCAGTTAAGCTTCAAGTCCGCGACATTGTGTGAGAGCGCTTCCTTCCGACCCCGCCTCCTCGTTGCTCATCCGCTTACGCTTGTTGCCATGCAACCTCGTCCTCCATCGATACTCCGGCACCCTGCGTCTGAGCAAGTTCAATCGACCTTTGAGAATATTCCTGTTCTTGGTGATCCTGCGCGTGAGGCTTTTGTCTGGTTGCGCTCTTCGGCTTCTGATGCAACCGGTGATGGCGGAGATGCTGTTGCGGGTATTGAGCTCCGCGAGCTCGAGCTCCTGGGAGGCGGTCTTGGGCTGTAGGTAGCGGCGGGCAGAAAGGGCCTTGTCGGCCGCGGTGACGAGCGGTAGCGCATAGGCCATGTTCGAGGCAAACCAGGACGCGTTCTCGGCATCGATGGTGCCCACGCCGAAGATGTCGCGGAGCGCGCGCGCGTGATGCTAGCAGCGTACGACGGCCTCCTGACTTACGGCGATAGGCTCCTTGGAGACGGCCCAGTCAATGACGGGCATGTTGGCTCCTTCGTCACGCCACGCCTCGTACTGCATCTTCTCCAACTCCGTCATGGTCGCGAGCGCACGCTCTTCAGCCTCGGTGGACGGCGAGACTCTTGCCGCTTAAGACAATCTCAGCCAGGGTTTCCATCTTGCTGGCAGCGGCCTCGAAGGGGTCTGTATGTTGAAGAATTTGGAGGAAACCAGTTATGTTGGTGCCGCCATCCTCAAAGTTTTAGGGTTAGGATTATATGTAACGTGTCTGTCTTCGGCATATCGTGATTCAAAGTATCCGCGCCACTCTTAGCTTCTCTGATCCCGCTATTCTAGCTCGTCCAGCATGCACAGGTGTGTTTCAAGAACGAGCCAGAAGTTTTGAAGTAGTTGGTTCAATCTAACAAATGTGCAACAAATAGGAAATCAGGCATCTCAGAAAATGCGCTACGATACAGGTCTAGGCGAGTAGAACGCATTCATCGCTTGCCATTGAGGAAAGAAAGAAGAAGAAAGCCTTGCCACTTTTGTGTACATCGTGAAAATGCCATTCGTCTTAGCATGTTCCATTATCGCGCCCTCAGCACTAATAGCCAGCGCGAGCGAGCCTCTCCTTTTCGTCGAGGGCCATCTCGTCGTCGTGCTCGCACTGCTCAACCTCAACCCGCGCCTCGCACTTCTCGTCGAGGACGGTGTCTCCGGGGCCGGCCATGCGGTCTACCTCCTGGACTACAATGCGGTCAAAGCAGGGGCGGCCCCCTATGGCGCGCAGGACCTCGAAGAGCGGCTTGGCGGGCATGGGCCAGGCGATGTCGCCGCGGAGGATCTTCCTAGCCGTGATGCCGCGCTCGTTGTAGAAGACGGAGTTAGCATCGGCGCGGCTGACGATGATGGTGCCGTCGATCTGGACGCCGGCCCAGAGCCCGCGGCTCTTCATGTAGCTCCACACGGGGCGCACCGTCTTGGACAAGGCCGCGTCGACGCTACCGCCGGCTCCGATGGGGCCGACGGCGATGGACGCCTCGCCGCCGAGAGACACGCGCGGGTTGGTGAAGGCGTCGGCCTGGGCGGGCGTGTTGAGCACGCAGACGCAGTCATAGACGTCGAGGCCCAGCATGAAGCCGGCGCCGACGGTGGACACGACAAAGGACGAAGGCGGCGACCAGGTGCCGTCCGGGCGACGGGCGACGACAACTCCGGAGCCGGCGGCGAGGGAGCCGTGGAAGGCACCAGCACGGATGACGTTGAATATGGCCAGGCCGGCACAGCTCTGGAGGACGGCATCGGGGATCTTGAACATGGACTTTTCGGCGATGCCCGTGGGGTGCATGGGGCCGTCCGTTTCAGGCCGCTGCGCTGCTCCGAGGTCTGCAGAGTAACGAATTAGCATCTTTCATCTTCTAGGCAGTTTGAGCCCCAAGGTGAACTGTATACGCACAGGTAAAGGAGTGGAGGATGCGGGCGGCCTTGGTGCACTCCTTCTCCATGCTCGTGGGCCACCAGCCCTCGGCACCGATGACATTGGCGGCCCTGTTGACCGACCAGCCGGCCTTTCTGGTGATGGAGTGGAGCTTGCGGTTGAAGGTGCTGGCCTGCTTGGTCGTCGGTGTGGGCTGGGTGCCGACCTCGGTCTGAAATTTCACGTTGCCGTTGCTGGTGTTGGCGTTGAAGGTCCAGCTGGGGGGCGGGCGCTGCGAGGGCGTGTAGGCGAGGGGCTGCTGGGCGCGAGCGGTGTGCCCGTCGGTGTATACAGGGTATGCAGTCATTGTGGCGGATATGGATGTGGTTGCTGTTATCGAGAAGCTTGAGGGAATAGTGGTGCGGATCTGGGGGAGATGGTGTACGTGGTGATGAACCTGGTGGTGAGTTGTGCGAACTTGGAAGATTCGCTGCTGGGGATGATAGTGGATTAGTGGTATAGGCTGTAAACTTTTGTATTGCTGCTTGAGTGCTTGTTACTTCGACATGTTCTTCTGCCATTCAACGAGACATTGCATCGTCTTATATCTCCAACATCGCCGTATCGCCGTGCCTAGCCCGCCTCGCACTCGTCACTCGCCACTCGCCCAGTCTAGTGCGATCTCGCTCGTGACGCATGAGCCCTTCCAGGTGCCAAAAACGGCTCTCCGCTGACGACGGAGCCTGCCTGTCAAGGTCGAGCACATGGTGCCTGCGTTCGTGGCCTGTCGTGGCGCAGCGTCGTGGTTCGGCAGGACTCAGACCGATGAGAGCGAGCTAGCGAGACGACTTTCGCTCCCGCGACGGCGCGCGAAGGCCGAGGCGCGTCAGTCGCAGTGGCTTGGCGCTGTAGCCTGTTCTGACTTCACTGGAGCCATGGTTGGGGGCGTCATTCAAACGAACGAACATGGATTTCCAGAGGCCGTCGTGTGTAGCGTAGTCCCGGCTGACTGTAGGGAAGTTGCGGATTTTGCTCTGGTCGGGTGGTGGTCTGTGCTGATGAGCCATGCATGGATGCCTGCAAAAGGTTGCGCGACCAACAAGACGCTGCATCTTGCAACCAATATCCACAACCCATAGCCACGCTGCAAGGCGGGAGAGGGCCATTCAAAGCCGAGCGTCTCCCTCTGATAGGCGCTATCCTCTTCTCCCGTCTTCGCTCGAGCATATTTATCCGTATATTCCGTTAAGGCGACGATGTATCAGAGAATAGTTACTGAGTGCAACCGGTTAGGTATTAAAGATAGAAGAGGTATAATAGCCTAGCATTTAGTTCTTTCTATCCTCTTTATCTAGAGACTAAATCTTATAGGAGGGAAAATCCTCCTAGACTCGTCGTGGGATCGAGCGGGGTATAGTCTTGCGTCTCAATAACGTTACTCGCCAGATCCAGTGGTGAACTCTAAGTGACTGCCAGGCCCTTGTCTACCGTACTCCTGTAATTGAGCCCGGGGCGTGATTGCACTTATCGTAGCGTAGTTAGAGAAGGAAGAAGTCAAGATATCTTAACGCGTCGCGTACCACGTTTAAGGGACCCCACTGTATGATGAGCGCTGCCGTGAGTTGGCCGTGAGTTGTGACCTGCATCACATGACCATACCCTGCTCTGCAACACCGTGCTCAACCACGGCGTACGAAGTGTCTGCCCACAAATTCGCCGTCAAATTCACGAACAGCTTCTCAGCGACCGACCGTCAATACCAGCGCACGGGGGAGCGTTTAAGCGAAAGTCAGCATGGCAGGGCATCCTGACGCAAGAGCCTCGAAGGCCACAATCAACATTGAGAATGTAGTATCCGCTCCGCTTAGGACCCAATCCCCCCGCTCCTGGTGCTAATTTCCGACTAGACCGAGAAGCGCGACACGCTCAGGGCCATCGAGCGAAAATACCAGAAGATCTGGGCCGAGAACAAGGTGTTCGAATCCGATGCCCCTACGGTCGAAGCCTTTCCCGATGCAGTATCGCCGGCTACCCTCCGCTCTCAAGTGCCCAAGTTCTTCGGCACCATCGCCTACCCGTATATGAACGGCAGCCTGCACGTCGGCCATGGTTTCACCATCTCCAAGGTCGAGTTTGCCGCCGGCTATGCCAGGATGAAAGGCAAGCGTGCCCTCTTCCCCTTTGGCTTTCATTGTACGGGCATGGCCATTAAGGCTTGTGCCGACAAGCTGGTGCGCGAGATTGAGCTCTTTGGTCCTACCTTTGCTGGTTTCAAAGATGACGAAGAACTTGAGAAATTGGACTCGGAGAAGCCGACCGCCTCAGCGCCGGCTTCTGAAGATGTCACCAAGTTCAAGTCCAAAAAGAGCAAGGCATCAGCAAAGTCGGTCAACGCGAAGTACCAGTTTCAGATCATGCTAGCCCAAGGCATTCATTTGGAAGAAATCCACCTCTTCGCTGACCCCTACCACTGGGTCCACGTTTTCCCCGAAGCAGGCATTCGGGATGTTACCGATCTGGGTCTACGCGTTGATTGGCGGCGCTCTTTTGTGACGACTGACGCCAATCCATACTACGACTCGTTTGTACGCTGGCAGATGAATCGTCTTAAAGAACTCGGGAAAATCAAATTCGGCAAGAGGTACACCGTGTACTCGCCCAAAGATGGTCAGCCCTGCCTGGATCACGACCGGAGTGAGGGCGAAGGCATCGGCGTCCAAAACTACACCGCAGTCAAAATGCGAGTCCTGCAATGGTCCGCAGCCGCAACGAAAGCCATCCAGGCTGCCCTACCCCCGGATGCAGTTGTCTACTTCGTCCCCGCCACCCTACGGCCCGAGACCATGTACGGTCAAACCTGTTGCTTTGTAGGGCCGAAGATTACATACGGCATCTTTCTAACAACTGGCAACGAGTATCTCTTTATTTCCGACAGAGCGTCCCGCAACATGGCTTTTCAGAGCATTTTCCCCCATTGCGATTGGGGCCATTACACCAAAGTTCTAGAGCTTTCCGGGTCGCAGGTCATCGGAACGCTGGTCGATGCACCTCTTTCCGTCCATTCAAGCGGCGTTCGGGTCTTGCCCATGGAAACAATGAAGGACACCAAGGGCACGGGAGTCGTCACATCGGTTCCATCAGATAGTCCCGACGACTACGCCACTGTTATCGAGCTGGCCAACAAGTCTAGCTATTACGGCATACAGAAGGAGTGGGCTCAGCTCGAAATCATCCCCATTATTGAAACACCAACCTACGGAAACCTCACAGCACCCGCTTTGATCAAACAAATGAAGATCGTCTCCTCCAAAGATCCCAAGCTGCCGCAAGCCAAGGAGCTGGCTTACAAGGAAGAGTTCTACCGAGGAAGGATGATCTATGGAGACTTTAAGGGCATGCCTGTCCAGGAAGCAAAGGATCGCACGAAGCAGAAGCTTCTCGACTCAGCCCTTGCCTTTGAATATGCTGAGCCAGATGGTCTCGTTATAAGCAGATCAAAAGATGTCTGCGTCGCCGCACTCCTGGATCAGTGGTATCTGAACTACGGGTCGGCCGAAAATGGTGGGGATGGGGAATGGTATGATCAGGTGCTCAAGCACCTTAACAGTGGTGAACTCAACACCTTTTCTCTGGAGGCCAAGCGTCAGTTTGCAAGCACTCTCAGTTGGCTGAGTCAGTGGGCGTGCGCAAGATCGTACGGCCTTGGTTCAAAGCTCCCTTGGGATCACTCGTTGTTGGTAGAGTCGCTCAGTGACAGCACCATATACCCCGCCTACTACACAATTGCACATTTCCTCCAAAAGGACATGTACGGCAACGAGCAAGGAATCGGTAATATTTCTGCCGAGCAAATGACGGATGGCGTGTGGGACTACATTTTTGCCAGGACCAAGACAGTTGAGAGCGATATCCCTCCCCAGACTCTCCAAGCGATGCGCAGGGAGTTTGAGTACTGGTATCCCCTTGATGTGCGGGTCTCTGGGAAGGACCTGATCCAGAATCACCTAACCTTCTTCCTCTACATCCACGTTGCCATATTTCCGCAGGAGTATTGGCCTAGGGGCATACGTGCCAATGGCCATCTTCTTCTCAACGGAGAAAAGATGAGTAAGAGCACTGGTAACTTTCTCACATTGAGGCAGACTGTTGAGAAATTCGGAGCTGATGCAGCGAGAATCGCTATTGCGGATGCTGGTGACGCAATCGAGGATGCGAACTTTGAGGAGACTGTGGCCAACAAAACGGTTCTGAAGCTCTTTGAGCTGAAGAAGTGGCTCCAGGAGATGAAAGAAGATGCAGTTTTGGTGGACTCGACCGACGACTACGTCCAACAGCGCGACAGCAACGAGGTGAAGAACATCGACCTCGTTCAACGCACTGGCGCTTTCGATCTGTGGGATAAGCTGTTTGAGAATGAGCTTAATGTTTTAGTGCGCGAGACAGACGAGCACTATGGCAAGTACGTCTTCCTCATGGCCCTCACGAGAATGAGCACCCGTGGCTAACTCGTGACGGACAGTTATCTCTTCAAGAGTGCTCTTCGGGCCTGTTTTTACGACTTGACAGCCGCTCGCGACTGGTATCGCGAAGTGACTCGAGCAGCTGGCACTGGGATGCATCGCGACCTCGTTCGACGATACTCTGAGCTGCAGACTCTTGTGCTCGCACCCATAGCCCCGCACTGGACCGAGTTCATCTGGGTGGAGGTGTTGGAGAAGTCCGGAACGATTCACATAACACAGTTTCCCCAGACAGCCAAGGAGGACTTGCAGCTCACGGCTACATTGGCATACATCCGAAAGACGACCTCTTCAGTAACTTCAGCGCACGCAACTCAACAGAAGAAGCTGGCAAAGGGGAAAACAGTGAATTTCGATCCCAATCTGCCATACAAGCTTGCCGTCTTCTGTGCCGATTCCCTCATAGCCTGGCAGGTTGATTCTATTAACCAGGTGTCTAATAGGCTGAAGGAATTCGGCTTTATTGATGTCAAAGCCATCAGCAAGACAATGGAGAAGACGACCTTGAAGCAGGCCATACCCTTCATTCAAGGTTTGAAGAAGTCGCTCGACGGGGGAAAGAGCAGGGAAGAGGTCCTGTCTATCGAGCTTCCTTTTGAGGAGCTGGCGATTTTAAAGGCTATGGTTCCCGTGTTCCTCCAGACACTGCCCAAGTGCCAGGCCGTCGAACTTGTCAAGGTCACGCCGGGCGTGTCTGCCTTGTCGGGAGAAACGGCCAAGGAGTTGCCTTCAGTCGCAAGCAGCGCTGCCCTAGGCGAGCCAAGGTTCCACTTTGAGAACGTAGCCTCTGGCTATAATTAAGGGATCTTACAAGGCCATGATTCGAGAGAGAAGGTTCGCAGGATTTTGCAGTGGGCTATGTTTGGCCTGCTACCGCCAGTATTTCTAATATCGCTGGTATTGATGAAATTCCTGTTATAATAGTGATAGCTCCCTCATCCCACTTCCGCCGTGCTACCTCGACTTGCTACCTCGTAGCCACCCTTAAGTACACAGCACCTTCCACGAGCCCAAAGTACACGGGCATAGAATACGATGCCTGAAACTTGCCACTGCATCTTACAGACATACCCCAGTCTCACAGACGGCTGTCAGCTCTATATGACAGCCTTAGCCAATCTACGAGTAGGGCGAGACAGGGGCTGTGTACATCGGGCAACGCGTGGCTGTGCATCTTGCTGACGCTACTGCACGACTGCGAGCGTTGCTGTTGGCTTGCGACCGCTACATGCTCCCTGTCGTAATACAGGAAACCAACAAGAGCGGACGCCTTGCATGCCTCTGTGTTAGTTTCCAATGGGTCGTGCAACCGTGCTTGCCTATTGGTAAGTATCTCCCCATGCTCAGCCCTCCCGATCCAGCTGAAGAAGATCATACAAAATGCATATGGTTTGTACGAAATCTCCATCCACTAATATGGATAGTGTCAATCACAACATACTTCCAGCTTCCCTACCATGGGTGCAGCCCTTTCTAGACTATGGAGAGCCGTCTTCGCCCGGCGCCATCAACCATTTCCATTCACATATTGCGACACTCTAGACGTCCATTCGGTCCGATTGCTGCGATTCATTCGGCCGAGATGGTTCACCTTTGGCCTCGTGAAGCCGAAGCTCCTCCAGGCGACGTATCCAATAGACAAACTGCCCAAATACGTGGCATTGTCCTATACCTGGGGCGCGCCGCAAGACGGTGTCGCCGAGCTCGAGTTCGGCGACACACTTCCAATCCTCGTCAACGGGCAGCGGTTCCTCGTCCTCCGAAATCTGATGGACGCGCTGTGGAGTCTGTTGAGGCTGTGGGACTTTGACGATGACGTGCAACACCTCTGGATTGATGCCATCTGCATCAACCAGAAAGATCTAGCCGAACGGGCTGCTCAGGTAGGCATTATGGACCAAGTCTACAAGCGTGCCTCGACGACGGCCATTTGGCTCGGGAGGACGACTCCGGGCACCGAGCAAGCGATGCGTATGTTCAAAGCTATTGGCCAGATACCCTCCGAGGAGTTTGCTCCCTACTACCAGCAATACCCAAACGGGACCGCCCCTCCAGATGAGTTTTGGCACGCACGGGGCTTGCCCAGCCTTGAGAATGAGGATCAGTGGAAACCGTTGATACATTTCTTTGAGCTTCGGTGGTTCAGCAGAGCATGGATTATACAAGAGGTCACGCTCTCTTCCAAGAACATTTGCCTGCTTTGGGGCCGCCGCTTTCTGACCTGGGACGACTTGGGGCACATTGCATTCGCCGGCCAAGCTGCCAGGCTCGGCAAGCTTCGAAACATGCCGGCGCTGACTCGCTATCTCTCTGGAGACGAGGGATCAGTGGAGGGGGTAGAGGACTGGGTAGTCCATGACCCATTGGTCAACAGCTTTCAGCTCTGGTATAATCGGCACAGGTATCTTCGACGGGGTCGGGCTCCCGCCGAAGACACTTTACTCGCCGAGATGAGAGCCCTCTCTGGCTGTTCCGAGGCCACCGCAGCGTCGTGGCTAATGTACTTTTCTCTTACCAATCGGTGGGCCGACGCGACGGACCCCCGGGACAAGGTCTTTGGCCATCTTGGCCTCGTCAATAATATCGCGGAGCAGGACGGGATTCGCCCTTCGGGAGTTCACGCACTTTACTCTACCGACATCACCGCCGCTCGGATCTACGAGCAGGTCATGACGCAGCTCGTAGACGAGACAGATAGCCTGGCCGTGCTTATGGCTCTCAACGACCCTCCGTCCTCGAGGCTGCCTCGTCTCCCATCCTGGGTTCCGGATCTCTCCAGACGGCAGGGCCTGGATCTCATGTGGTCCATACGGCCTCAATTCAACGCCGCCTCGAATCTCGAGAAACACGAGCACCGACGAAGCCTGCCTGGGAGCCGCAAAATCAGGATCGACGGACCCCGTCTGCATGTCCGAGGCACGGTGATTGGATCAGTCGTGGCACTGAGCGCATCACTTACTGACTTCATCGGCCCCAACTGGCACAGATGGGCAGACCAGCTCCTGGAACTGGACGCCGTGTACCCGTACACGAACGAGTCTCGCGTGGAGGCGTTCTGGAGGACGCTCCTGATGGACTCGGTCTCACGGAGATGCCCGGCGCAATGGCCCGGGAGGCAAAACGGCGACATGTTCCGCGCATTCGCGCTGCAGAGCATGGCTAGATACTGCCCTGGACCCGACTCCGATGGCGTCGCGTATGAAAAGTACCTGTGCCAGCTGCGAAACGTCAACGAGCTGTCGGCAACAGATATTTCCGGTCACATGCCGTCATTTACTGGGCTGAGGAATCTCACCTCTCAGATTGCAGATGTTGGTGAGGAGAGCGTCCATTTGCTGTCGGACGATACGGTTCTTGAGGCTCTGGCCGAGTGCGTCGATAGGGCTTCGGCGTTCCTGATTGGGATGGACGGCAGCATGGTGAATCGGAGGATCGTCGTCTCGGATCTCGGTCATCTTGCCAACGGGCCGATGTGGGCGGAATCGGGCGACAAGATTGCGATTCTCGAAGGCTGCCCTTGTCCCGTCGTGCTGCGGCCGCACCGAGAACAGCCTTCGTGCTACATGTTGGTCGGCTCAGCGTACGTCCACGGTGTGATGTACGGCGAGGCCATGGCTGAGGATACAAAGTGGGAGAATATTTGTCTAAGATGAGTCTTGCTAGACGTCAGTCGAGACATGCACAGGTAGCTTCGAGAGTACGCCGACTGTGCAGATAGTGTTGAGCCACCACAACCCCCTACCCAGTATAGTCTCGCGTTGTTCATACTGCTAGTCGAGTGCAAGTAGAGCAATAAATTTCTTACTGTACCTGACTCTATTGCTCATACGCTGTATTGAATCGGTATAACTTGGGGCTTGCGAAAGCACAGACAGAAGAATTCAATCTACTACTTCCTATGGCTTTCAGCAACGCATCAACTCCGAGATAGCCGAGTTCAGCCTTAGAAAGTCAGGTGCGGTTACCAGGAAAATCCAGCGGGACAAACGTTCAGCCTTCAGGCTCGAGTCTCACCAATAAGCCAGTTTATTAACTCCACCTAGCCATGAAGTCGCCGAATCAAGCAACGAAAACTCCAGTGGCTTAATCCTTCCACCTCCTTTCCATCCCTGGCCCCTGCATGCGCCCTAGCTATTGACACACCAGAGGTCAATCCCGGGCGTCCATTGTTCCCAGAATGCCCACGGATCTCACCATGTTTGCCGAGCACAGCCCACCACAGCGCCACCATCACACCCTATCGAGAAACAGGCACCTGGCCCTCGCTTGAGCCGGGCAACGTTAGCCGTAGCGGGAGGCCTGGACCGGGCCGCACCCCTGGCAGCCCCCCTGGTCTGAGACCTCAGCTGAGGGGTCGTACCGCATCTGTGTTCTCGGAAGCTGCTTTAAGTTTGGAATAACCTCAGTTCAAGGCTCGGCTTGGGCGGAGGGCTGAGGACATGGGCAGTGGGCATGACACTATTGGGCTGCGCAGCGGCGTTATTGGATGTTGGGGATCACATGTGTGCCATGAGGCTTAATATCGGGCTGTTTTCCATTAGTACTTGTCAGCAACGATAGATGAGCTGCTGAGCCTGTGGAACTTCTCGGGGAGCCATTCGTTTGCTGCCCCGTCTGGGAACACATATATAAACATGGGGTGGAAACTGGATCGATGGCGGTGGCCGCGAAACCACAAGGCCACCAGCCCGAGTCAACCTAATAGATCATCGTGTAGTCTTCTTCCCAATGAAGCTCCTCAAGTCCCCCATCCTCCTCCTCCTCTCCTTGTGGGCCCCCATCGTCCACGCCGCTGGCTGCAACGCCGATAACTGCCTCCGCGCCATTCGCGGCCAGAACGATGCCGCCGCGTCCTTCTGCCAGTCGCTCACGGCGTCAGCCGTGACCGCCACTGCCGGTCTGCCGACGTATGTGTCGCAATGCACGGGACAGACGCTCCCGCGTGCCAGCTCCGCGTGCAGCTGCTTCATGGCCACGTACACGCCGCCGCCCAAGCCGACTCCGACGGCCCTCAAGTGCAACCGCGACAACTGCTTCCGCCAGCTACTGAAGGAGTCGAGTAGCGCCAAAGAGTTCTGCAAGACGTACACGGCAAAGGTGGTGACGGAGACCAAAGACTTGCCGATGATTGTGTCTCAGTGCTCGGGACGGCCCACGGCTGTGAGCTCGGCATGCTCCTGTGTCATGGCGGAGGTTGGACCGACGGCCACCCCGACTGCGCCGCCCAGTTGCACGCCGACGTTTGTCCTCGACGGCGTCACCGAGAACGGCTTCAACAAGCCCAACACACCGTTCGCCATCAAGCCGTCGTGCAACAAGCTTGATACCAAGTCCCATGCCGTCTTCCTCCACGGCGCCCCAGACGTCGGTCCGTTCCCGGAGCTGGGCACCCTGCTCAGGGACACGACCATTGCCCCTGACAGCATCACGGTTGCCGGCTTGACCTCTGGGTACAAGACCATCACCGTCGCAGCGACAGATGACCATGGCTACCCCATCGTCAACAACTTTGTGCTCCTCTTTGGCTCCATCAACATGCCGGTGCTGGTCGTCGACGAGAACAACAAGTCCATCGCCGGCGTAAATGTCTCTGCCGATGCCACCGCATACCCCGGCATCACGCAGTACGGCGTCACGGATACCAACGGCATCGTCACCTTCACCAACCTGCCCGCCACGTCCATCGGCCTGTTCGCAAAGGCGGCTGACAACAAGATTGGCTTCAATGGCGTGGCTGCCACGTCGGGTACCTTTACGCTCCGATTGCTGCCCTTCTATCCCGCCAGCGGCACGACGAGCTTCAACGTCAGCAACGGTACGACAGGCTGGGTCGGCGGCTCCAACAAGGAGGTCCCCATCACGAAGCGTGACACGGTCCTGGCGGTCGGCACCAGCGGTCAGCCCAGCCTGCAAAAGGCGCACGCCGAGCCCAAAGTGTATCCTTTCACCAAGACGGTGTACATCAAGTACCGGTTCATCACCAGCGAGGTGCCCGGCGGCTACTTTGGCACGCAGTTCAACGACTACTACCTCGTGTCGATCCGCAGCAACATGGGCGACCTCGCCACCGACTCGCAGAGCATGAACGGGCTCGGGCTCGGCGCCTTTGACAGCAGCGGCGGGACGGGTTGGCTGACGCTGCAGATGGGCGTCCACCCCAAGACCGAGTGGGTGCAGTTCGACGTCGGCGTGTCCAACGTCGCCGACTCCCTGTACGACTCGTCCGTCGTCGTGGCCAAGCTCGGCGACCTCACCTGCGATACGTGCGGCAGCTGTGAGACGTGCCCCGGAAATCCCATCTGCCAGCCGACGTGCCAGAGTCCGCCCCCCAAATCGTGCGACTTCTACACGCGCTGTGCCGAGGAGGCCCTAGAATGCGGCGCGGGAGGCTATCCCATCCGCTACGGGGCCAAGAACTGCCACCGCTTCCAGGCCAACCTCAAGGACTTCAGCGCGCAGGGCCAGAACTGGATATGGGGCACCATGACGTGCCTGCAGAAGGCGCTCATCGGACCCGTCGGCCAGTGCGGCGCCACGTGCAAGTCGGTCGAGGATGCGGCCTTCAAGTCGCACCCGCAGTGCTATGTCGACAACGGCGTCTGCAACCTGCCGCTGAACGACATGGTGCAGCTCATCATCACTGTCAACACGGATCTGTTTGCGGGCCCCGCGCTGGACCAGGTCCTGACGACGGCCAGGGGGTGCGCGAGCCATTACGTTGCCGAAATTGAGGCGAGGATCGATGAGTTGAAGAAGCTGGCCGAGCAGGCCGTTGTGGATGCGGTCGTGTATTATGCCAAGATTGTTGTACTCGAGGGCCTGAAGAAGTACTTTCAGAAGTACGTCCCGAGCCTTCCACAGTAGAAGGAAGATGAGGGAAACGTTGCCATCCCTGCTCAGCACGTCGAGTGGAACAGACCTCCGACGGCTATGCCCATCTCCACAAGGTTGCTATAGATGACTACGGCGCCTCGCGTCTCGGAGATGTGGACAGATACACCCTTTTCCTCGAGATACTTGATCGTGGCAGCGTCAACTTGGAGCTTGTTATGGAAGCCTCTCGAGAGGACAATGGCCGTGGCACCGTGATGAAGTAGCTCTTCGATGTCCGCGACCTGAATGCCCGGTTCGTGGCTTCTTCCAGTTTCGCTCCAGTCCCAAAGCCTGCCCCCACCGGGGTAAAGCTTGAAGTCTTTGCCCTCTCCGACGCCAGAGACTTCGATTCTTCCCCAGGCGAGGGCTTTGATCCTCGGAGATTGTGCGGCAGCCATGCTGCAGCTGCTGACGCGATCTGGTTGGAGCTCCGGTGGCTGCATAGGCGGTGTCTAGGTATCTTCAATAGGCCAAATCGATGCTTCAAAACCCAGTTCCTCCAGCGTGGTGTCGCAAGGACGTAATGGTTGGTAAAGTGGTGGTGATGATGTCAAAGTAGGCCTGTCATGATGAGAGCCGGACTGCCCAAGCAAGCCAAGTACCTCGTGATTGCGCTTCGGGTGAACTTGCATCCGTCTTCAACATTCCCTTTGTCGATAATACCTACGCAAACATAACCACCGAAAAGCGAGTTGCTTAGAGTCGAACAAAGATCTGCGGTTGAAAGGATCGAGTATGCCATTGTGTATGGACCATGTCTGCTCTGCTCCTTGAATTCAACGGCGATAAACTTTTGAGCTACCGTGTACCATGCATGTCCCGTGAACCGTGTTGCGCCAACCCATGATGCCAGTTCCTTTGCCAGTGCGTTCCAAGCCGCATTCAACTCATTGGTTTATCAAGTCCATCTCACGCCTGCTTCTCCTCGCCTCGCCCATCGAGCCACTTGCTCATGTACGGGCCGTCCAGCCAGTAGCCCAGCTTCTTGTAGTAGCTCCGCACGCCAACTCCGGAGATGACACTAATCTTCTCGCTGCCGTGCTCCTCTCGCGCTATCCTCTCCGCCTCCTCCATCAACAGAGTGCCAAAGCCCTGGTGCTGGAACTTGCGGGGGTCGCGGGCATGGATGGGCACCGCGGTGCCGTAGACGTGGAGTTCGCGAATCATGCTGGTGGGCTGGCCGACAAGCTCTTCTCGGTACGTGTACTTTTCGGTGCACTTGCGCAGCCGCAGGAGCGCGACCAGGATGTCCTGTTTGGGGTCCTCATATGCCAGGAACGTTTCCCAGCCGCCGTTGGCGGCGTAATCTCTTCGCACCAGCTCGATCTGGTTTGGCCTGATCTTGTTCTTGACCTCGTTGACGCCGACTTCTCTCGTCCGCACATCTCGGCACGTCGTTCCAAAATCCTTCATCCGCGCCAGCGCAAGCTCTCGCAGGTTGCCGTTCTCGACGCCCGACGTCACCAGGGGCATCGGAATATCTCGCTGGACACGGTAAATCCGAGTCCAGGGCGGAATGAGCGCCATTATCCTGGCCACGAGGTCGATCAGCCCATTGGGCGTGTAGTTTTGATATCTCCCGGTCCGCCACAGCTCGTACAGGCCGGTTCCTCGGATAACCAGCGTGGGGTAAATCTTCAATCCGTCCGTCCTGAAAGCAGGATTCTCAAAGTACTCGCGGAACTGATCGACGTCGCGTTCCATGCCGACATTGGGAAGATCCGGCATCATGTGGCTAACCACTTTGAATCCAGCATCCTTGGCCAGGCAAAACGTCTCCGCGACTGACGCGACGGTATGGCCGCGATTCGTGTCTCGTGCCACATCTTCGTACAGGGACTGGACACCGATCTCCAGTCTCGTGCAGCCATACCTCAGCATGTCTGTGAGGTGCGGCTGCAGGCAGTAATCTGGGCGGGTCTCGATAGTGATGCCCACGCACTTGACATTGCTCAGCTCGCCTGCCTCGACGGCCTCGTCAACCTTGGATGTCTGGTATCCGCTCAGAGCATTATGCAGCTGAGAGATGAAGTTTTCTCGGTATGACTCGGCAAGCGACATGAAGGTTCCGCCCATGATGATGTATTCAACCTTGTCCACTGAGTGCCCAAGCGATTTGAGCTGGTCCACTCGCCCTCGCGCCTGTTCAAAGGGGTCATATCGCGCGCGGATGGCCCTCATCGATGTGGGCTCGTATCCGGTGTACGACTGCGTGCTGTATTCGAAGTCCGAGTCGGGGCCACCGGGGCAATATACACAGATGTTGCCGGTGTAGGCAATGTGAGGGCATCGGTGGGGCTTGCACATGACGGCGACGACTGCGATTCCCGACGACGTCCCTGTTCCATGTCAGCTAATTCGCAAAGGCTCGGGTCTTCCATCAACGGCGGTCTGTGTCATACTTATGGGTTTCGCGATGAGCTTGTGGAGGATGTATTTCTTGTAGTGTTCCGGAATGGCGGCGATGATGGCCGTCAGAGGAGGGATGTTGGCCAACTTGTGCTTCTTGGAGAGCTTGGCGCGCAGGGAATTGAGGTTGATGTCGCGCGACGGGCCGCCATTCTTGGTCGCTTCATGATCCTCGATCAGGGCGTTTGCGACGTCGGCACAGCACCGCAGGAAGCGCTCGCTCTCGGGCGCCAGCTCGGCGCCCTTTTTCTTCGTCGTCGTGGCCGTCGCTGTCGCCATGATTTCTCGTGCCACAGCGGCGCTCGAGACACAGCGCCAGATGAATTGTTGTTGCTGCCTGCCCCTCGTTGATGTTGCAGACTTCAAGGTCTCACATCTTTTGATGTTGGTGGGGCTGAACTCTGGGCCAGTAAAATGGATCGCAAAAATAAAGGTACGTACCTTGGCCTGACCCCCTGTCAAGTCTGTCAAGCCAAGTGCTTCAGAAGCGTTAGTGAGTTTCTCGGAAAAAGACAGGTGCCGTTTGCCCGGTAGCACCCGAAGCACCAAGCTTGGCCTGGCGATGCTTTTCGCGCACCAAGCTCCAGCTCATCCAACATCCAGTCTCTCCCCAATTCCCATCTCTCGCGTCGAGCGTTGCAATCGCAGCGTCCTTCAGTCCTCCTCCTCCTCTCTCCACTCAGTCCCATCATGCAGGCCATCCCCCGGACGGCGGTGCGCTCTGCGGCGCTTCGCCATGTCGCCTGTCGCACGTACAGCTCTGCCTCGTCTCCCTACGCGAAGACCATTGAGAACTTGCGCATCAATGGAGACACCAAGGTCATCTTCCAGGGCTTCACTGGAAAGCAGGGAACGTACGCTGCACCCGGTCTGCGCGATTCCCGAACCTGGTGCTGACGATGAGACGCAGCTTCCACGCCCGACAAGCCATCGAATACGGTACGAACCACGAGCCCTCGACGAGACAGCCGATAATCACGCATGGGCAATCGACGGCAAACTGACAATGGGACTCTAGGAACCAAGGTCGTTGGCGGCACGAACCCCAAGAAGGCCGGCCAGACTCACCTCGACCTCCCCGTCTTCAAGAACGTCTCCGACGCCGTAAAGGAGACTGGTGCCACTGCCACTGCGCTCTTCGTCCCGTATGAGAAACCAAGCCCCGTCAGCGCGTGCAAAACATGGCTAACATACTCCAAGCCCTCCTATGGCCGCTGCCGGTATCGAGGAGGCCCTCGCAGCCGAGATCCCTCTCGTCGTCTGCATTACCGAAGGCATCCCTCAACACGGTAAGTTTTCGGCCCCACAATCGCCAACAGTTTGATCCGCTTTGCTCATATGTACCCCGTACCCGCAGACATGGTCCGCATCACCTCCATGCTCAAGTCGCAGTCCAAGACCCGTCTGGTCGGCCCCAACTGCCCCGGCATCATCGCCCCCGGCCAGTGCAAAATCGGCATCATGCCCGGCTTCATCCACAAGCGCGGTCGCATCGGCATCGTCTCCCGATCCGGCACCCTCACCTACGAGGCCGTCAACCAGACCACCCAGGCCGGCCTGGGCCAGTCGCTCGTCGTTGGAATCGGTGGTGACCCCTTCAGCGGAACCAACTTCATCGACTGCCTGAAGGTCTTCACCGAGGACGAGGAGACCGACGGCATCATCATGATTGGTGAGATTGGTGGCTCCGCCGAGGAGGAGGCCGCCGAGTTCCTCAAGCAGTCCAACACTGTCGGTGGCGGCAAGCCCGTCGTCTCCTTCATTGCCGGCATCTCTGCTCCCCCGGGCCGTCGTATGGGCCACGCCGGTGCCATCGTCGCCGGAGGCAAGGGCGGCGCCGACTCCAAGATTAAGGCCCTCGAGGCCGCTGGCGTCATTGTCGAGCGCTCTCCCGCCAGCCTGGGCAAGGCCCTGTACGACGAGTTTGTCCGACGGGATCTTTTGTAATTTTTGTGCCTGGTTAAGAGGGGATGGGTCGAGGACTACAAAACTGAGTGTGTTGCTGGCAGGACGCCGTTGATGCTCACGGAGGTCTGCTTGCTTGCAATGTGTTCCATTATCGTACATTTAACATAGAACAGGATGGAAAGGTTGGCGAGGCTACTCACTTGTCGCCGTTGTACTATTCCGATGCCCATGCACGTAAGCTCGCCCCTAACATGCGAGGAGACATGGTGAAGTCAAAGAGTTGCCTGCGAAATCAATGGTGTTGCAAACTGCGCTACGTACGGCGACGTCGCTGACGCCACATTACAGCGCTTACACTACGTGAGATAACGTCCGTCGATATACAAGTCAAGTCAAAAGGGAAGCAAATGCTGAACCCTCACACGCCGAGCCTCCGGGAGGCCATGATCCCCAGCCCAAACCGAAAATGACATCTATACGTCGCAAAAACAAACTCCCCTGCCAATGCTACCAATGCATGTTTCGCTTCTCGTGTTCGTAGAGTTGCCCGAGTCGCCCTGATCGCGGGGTTGCGAGGCTGTGAGGCGTATCAGGATGACGGGTGATGCATTTCGTACAAAATCATTGTTCGCCGAGGAGCCGGGCAGTGATATCGCCCAGGTATGCCTCTTCCAGCTCATAGTCCTGCCCGTTGTTTCGCTCGATGCCGACATAGAGAAAGGCCTCGACCACGGAGTCGACCTCAAAGCCCATGTTGACGAAACGGTCGACCAGGTCCTTGTTGTACCCCTTGTACCTGCGTCGGCCACGTTAGCCCATGCGTCCTAGACGTTATGCGCCGACGCTGCGTTTCCGTACCTATTTGAGTCCTCCGCCTTAGGCACACCGCTCTTGTCATGCTTCGCGATCCACTTGCTCGAGTCAAATGCTTGCTTGGGTGCGCCAGCGTAGCGGACAGCCCAGTCTTGAGCCACGATGGCGAATCGCTCAGGGTTCTCGACGAGCATGCTCGCGACTTCGGCATCTTGCGGGTCTTTCGGGTTGGGGAACTCGAGGAGCATGCGGAGGGAGAGGAGGGCCGTCTTGATGGTCTGCACGGGGGACCAGCCGCTGCCGAGGGTGTCGAGACATATTGCACCCTAATACGTCCACGGTCAGTTCCGAGAGTCTATGCTCGCCTGCGAGACCGCAGGCAAGAGGACAGTGGGCACGCAAACGCCAAAGCGACTTACAGTCTGGCTGCTGACATTGGGGTGCCAGATCTTGGTCTCGAAGCGCATGACAGGCGACTTGAACGGGTAGTTATCCGGTATCTGAATGTCGATGTCGTACGTGGCCCCCGCATATGGCGTGTCGGGCGGCGCCGGGATGATGCCCTTGAGGTGCTTGAGGGTGACGCCGTCTGCGGGCGCTGCGTAGACGCCTGAGTTGTCCCGGTCTGCCTGGATGTCGGCCAGCTCCTTGGCTATGCGACGGTCCCGGCTGCTCGTCATGGCGGGTAGATTTTATCGATGCTGAGGTAGTTTGTGCTTTGTAGAGAGGTGGGTAGGTTGCAAGTAGTGGAAGTTCAGGCCGGCTCAGCTGTGGGGTGGAGGATGTCGTCGTCCATGGGTGTCAGGGAAGGAGGGGCCGCCAGCTGGAATGGCTGGAACGACGTCAACCGACAGCCAACAAACAGCACAGCGCGCTAAATATAGCGCTGCTGGCCCGTGAGCCTCGAAGTTGGCCTCGACATTGTACGGTAAGATTGCTGCCCATGTAACGACAAAATGAGTGTTTGGGAGCAAACAACATCATGGAGACTCTGCTGCCGGCAGTTCATCTCAAAAGGGAAGCTAGTGGGCTTTCGCATTCTGCACTGCGCCTTGGTTAAGAGCGACAAGTGCATTCTAGACGTACGAGTATGATGACGTCCAGTCGCACCCGCAAAGCACCCTTTCGTGGGCATGTCGTAGTCTGCATTATGGCACGACTTCGTCCAGTATGGCTTCACCAAGTACTCCGTAGACACTTATGCACTTTGACAATTATGAATCGTCTGATACATGTCTGGTGTTCGGGGAATGCGCTGTCTACTTCGTACAGTACAAGTCTCACCTCCAAGTTCCAGCGTCCTTCAAGTCATTTTTTGGAGTGTGGCCGGTATATCGCCCCTGGAGAAGCAGAGAATGAATGTATTAATAAGAGAATCTTATATGGCATCTGATTTCATGTATTAATCCAGCTGGCGAGACCCTCTGGGCGTTTTCTTTCTCACCAAGCCCGGATGTTATATGGAGTATAGGGTACGCGGGTGCGCTGCTGAAATTGCATGGCAAGCATCAAGGGCGCGCGATTGCAAAGCCCTTCTTAGCTGCTCTTATCGAACGACAGCCTGCTGCCTGGGAAATATGGAAAACGGTACAATCGCCATGGGCATCAGAGCCATAAACGCAACGAAGGAGAAACGTTGTCTGGCATGGCGTACGAAGTATCCCGACCTTGAACAGTGGATGCATCACGTGACTACTAGGCCAAGAGGCACACGTGACCCAGCTGGAGCTGTCGTGTTTCCCTGGCGCCTGATGGCGGCGAATGCTCCATCACTCTCCTCAGCTCCGCGGTAACCATCGCATCGAATCAACACCAACGCACCTCAGCGCAGCCGTACCTGAGAATTCGTGCTGCATAGCTTGCAAACCCTCGGCAACCCGACCACACAAGCTCTGCGAGCTTAGACTGTCCCGATGGTGAGCTCTCTCCGACCCCTTGCCTTGCCTCACCCAATACTGACAATCACATGTAGGGTCAAGGACAGTCTGGAATGGGAGGCGGCGATGGAAGGGAAGACAAGGACAAGAAGGTATGACACAGACAGGCATTTGTACCTGTAGATTCCGCTGACAGTCACCACAGAAGGACAAGCCCAAGTACGAACCTCCCCCAAGGCCAACGACGCGAGTCGGCCGCAAGAAGAGAAAGGCTGGCGGCACCAGCGCTGCCGCGAAGCTTCCCGCCGTCTATCCCACGAGTCGATGCAAGCTCCGTCTGCTCCGCATGCAGCGGGTCCACGACCATCTCCTGCTCGAAGAGGAGTACGTCGAGAATCAGGAGCGACTGCGTAAGGCCAAGGCTACCAAGGAGGGCTTGACCGCCGGTCCCGATGCCGACGTCGACAGACTAGCCGACGAGCGTGGACGTGTCGATGACATGCGCGGCAGCCCGATGGGTGTCGGCACGCTAGAGGAGCTGATCGACGACGACCATGCCATCGTCAGTAGTACGACGGGGCCGGAGTACTACGTCAGCATCATGAGCTTCGTCGACAAGGACCTTTTGGAGCCTGGAGCCAGCGTCTTGCTGCATCACAAGAGTGTGAGCATTGTCGGTGTGTTGACGGATGACGCGGACCCCCTCGTCACGGTGATGAAGCTGGACAAGGCCCCAACCGAGTCGTACGCGGATATCGGTGGTCTGGAGCAGCAGATTCAAGAAGTCCGAGAGTCTGTGGAGCTGCCACTGCTCCATCCCGAGCTTTACGAGGAGATGGGCATCAAGCCCCCCAAGGGTGTCATCCTGTATGGTGCCCCCGGAACAGGCAAGACGCTCCTGGCGAAGGCCGTGGCCAACCAAACCTCGGCTACTTTCCTGCGTATCGTCGGCAGCGAGCTGATCCAAAAATACCTCGGCGATGGTCCACGGCTGGTGCGACAACTTTTCCAGGTAGGTTCAACCACTGTCATTCGCACAGATAGCATACTAATCATTTCAGGTTGCGGGAGAGAATGCCCCCTCGATTGTCTTCATTGACGAAATCGATGCCATCGGCACGAAGCGGTACGATTCTACATCCGGCGGCGAGCGGGAAGTGCAGCGAACCATGCTGGAGCTCCTCAACCAGCTCGATGGCTTCGACGATCGTGGCGACGTCAAGGTCATCATGGCTACCAACAAGATCGAGACCCTTGATCCTGCGCTGATCCGGCCTGGCCGTATCGACCGAAAGATTCTCTTTGAGAACCCGGACCAGAACACAAAGCGCAAGATCTTTACCCTCCACACGTCCAAGATGAGCCTCAATGATGACGTGGACCTGGAGGAGTTCATCTCGCAAAAGGATGACCTGTCTGGTGCCGACATCAAGGCGATCTGTTCCGAGGCTGGCATGCTAGCGCTGCGAGAGCGTCGCATGCGCGTGCAGATGGCCGACTTCAGGTCTGCCAGGGAGCGCGTGCTGCGGACCAAGCAGGAGGGCGAGCCGGAGGGTCTGTATTTGTAGTATATGACGGAGGGACTAGTAGAGCGGGAGGAACAGGGAATAGCGACTTTCACAGTGGTTGCAGCGATGGTATCAGTGTGATGGCGAGGCTATAGCCCCCAGTCATTGTTTCCGTATCGAGGCAAGCGACGTTCACCACAGCAAGGGACGCCGTCGCCTGACGGCTGCGCATTGTCACTGAAAAACACAATTACTAGTTGTACCAACTGGAGCTCGTGTATGTTTCGCCAGTCAATCCGGCTTAATTATCGCAGTGTAGCAACAAATCCGCCTTGTAATCGTTTTCGCCAGTCCAGCTCGGCTACGGGTATCCCGACTCTTACAACGCCATGCTACTTCGTTCTAGTCCCTGTCTCCAAATATGTGCGTATGACATCCTCGAAGCGGCATCGTATATCAATCAGTTTACGTCGTTAACCTTGCCGTCTACACCGTGTTCATCCTTGACCACGTTGATCCGCTTGCCACCGGCGTCGACTTGCGCGCCGCCGGTGATGCCGACGGGGGAGTGGGCGTAGAGCCAGCGGGCGACGAGGAAGCTGCCCAGGGCCCAGCCCCAGACCAGCATCGCGATGGACGAGGTGACGAGCAGTGTCGGGACGAGGAGCAGGAAGGCGACGCCGATCCAGAAGAGGGCGAAGATGATGGCGCCGCCGAGGGCGAAGGCGACGGTCGAGGCGGAGAAGACGGCGAAGAGCAGCAGGGGCAGGAACGAGAGAAGCAGCTGCGAGGCGGCGAAGGACTGGGATGCGCGTCAGCTAGAAGCTTGCCTGCAGCCTGGCAGCCAAGGTGGGTTCGGTGCGAGGGACGGGCGTACAGAGAGGATGGGACGCGAGGACGCAAGCGCCGAGGCGGAGTCGTATGCGCGGCGGCGCGAGGACGGGGCGACGACGCGGTCGAGCGAGCGCTGGGCGTACGAGTAGACGCCGGCGGCCCCGTCGTTGACGGCGCCCTTGATGGCGCTGCCGTCGGCGGACATGCTTGGTTAATGCGGCGCAGGGAAGATGGACGCGAAGCTCGGGACTGCAGATGCGCGATGCGAGGGTGTTGTCGACGACGATGTTGGGTCTAAATCGGGTTGTTGGAGCTTGGGGGGAGGTTTGGGAGCTCTTGCCTGCCCTCGCGAAAGCGGCTGTGCTGGATGACGCAACCGTCTCAGGTACGGAAGTACAAGCTACGCGACGACGGCTTTGGTGTAAGTGAATTGTTTCAACCTTGCTTTGTTTCTTTCGCTACTCGTACAATATTGCGGTCTTTTTGCCGGACTGGTCTATTGCCGTCGCTGATGTGTGCAGAAAGCACCTTGATGGGCGATGTGACGCCTGTACAGAAGAGAGATTGCGTACTTCGTATATCGGCAGTTGAAGCACCCCTCCGCCAGCGCCATTCACACAGCATTGGCTACGGATTATTGCAGCACAAGTAGAATGCATCTCGGAGGAAACCGCATTGCAAAGTAAATCATTCATGCAGCGATTCGGGCATTTCTCATGTCTCTGCCCAAAGTCACCTCCGTTTTTGCATGGAACTTTGACGAACTATTGTCAATGCCGACAAGGTTAATGATAAAACGAAAGCGATTTTACGTTTCTTTTAATCTTTGGGGACCATCCGTAAACTCTCATGGTCGTTCCCTGTGCGCTAAGGGTCGAGGGCTTTTTGGATGCTGCACCAAGCGGGGATACACTATATAGTTATAAACAAAAGTTGGACTCGACATCAGAAGTCTTCGTGGCTCAGTTGGTTAGAGCGTCGGTCTCAGTGAGTTCTCCGAGGTTCCTTTGCTATGAAATATTATGTACTAATACCTTGCAGTAACACTATGTCTATGATCGAATGTAAAGTTCGGGTAATCCGAAGGTCGTGAGTTCGAGTCTCACCGAGGACATTCTTTTTTTACTCTTCCCAGGTGATGATGCTCTTTTCCCGCCCCGACTTTTTGCATTTCTCCATACTCGGGAGAACAGGGGTTTCCTCTAAAATGGGGGGTTTTTTTTTAGCGCCCAAGCCTCAATGGATATAAGCGACGTACTTCGTTCGTATCGCCAGAGGAAACTCTTCTGCCATCGTATTGTCTGTCATGGGGATTGCGAGAGTCCCGAGCCTGTGTTCGTTCGTTCATCTGTACAGCAGGAACACAAAAGGTCGTTGATCCATCCCAGTCAGCGACGAACCTTCCCGACTCGTGATGGATACGACGTTGCACTACCTGCAGGCTGCGAAGTACTGTGTCCTTGATTGTGTCTGAGTTCTATCTAATAATGTTGCATTTAGTGGCATATTCATCAGTTGTCGTGTTTGCAAGAGACTCGGGATGATCAGGCCAAAGATAGAGGGGGCCCTGAGCGTCCGTCTTGCAGGACCTTCATGGCCTTGGGAGTCAACAAAGCACAGCTGGAGCGCGATACAGGACTAGACAAGATGCCAATATCTGGGGAGGCGCTCGGATTTTGACAAGGTGTGGCAGACATCAATCGGATGTATGCAGAGTGCAACGTGGACATGAGTTAATCAATAGGCACTCTTTATTGGCTATATCCAGCCTAAGGCCAAGGGTCTTAATGACAACTCTGCGTCGAGTCTTTGATATTCCTACGGAGTGCTGATGGGGCCTCCACAGGAGCCAGTAGCAGGTAAGTGGCAAGACCAAAGGCTCTGAACAGTCTCAGTGTAGCTACCTCAACCTGAATTACTCAGGCCACTTTGGCGGGGAAGCAAGACACACCCCATGACAGTGGGTGGTGTCAGGGGGCCCAGAACCTGTTTCCATGTAGGTAAGGGATAAGCTTGCCCATCAAGCCTGATAGAGGGCGCGCATTGCAGATTAACCAGCCTACGGGAGTCCTTTCTTCCCAATCCGCCACTAAGATGAGTGACATGAGTGAAATGTCGCACATCTACGACGAGTGAAAATGAGTGAAAAAAAAACCCTTCGGTCTTGAGACTACGAGCAGCCGCCGGCGGTACCAGTATGGTTCTTGTAAGTTTAGTACCCTTCTGTGTTATTGTTGACACCCAGGACTGTTGAGTGCAGTCTCCTCGAGACGTGCAACCAGTGTTCTTAGGTCAGCTATTCCATCCACGGTGTATCAAATACCTCTTGGACCTCGTTCAGGTGTTGGGTTGACAAGGGGAGACAGCATGACCTCTCCTTTTTGTACTGCAGGCCACAAAAGGCGAAGCTATTGAGGCATTTACATACGATCCCGGTGCTACCTTTTAGGATGGCCGAGGTGGGAAGGCGATATTTTCGATATCCTGCAACAACTGGGCATCCATGGGATGTTTTGCCGTAAGAGCAAGTGGCCCAATCTGCCAACATCCCCGCTGTGACGGCGACGGCGAGTTTGGACGGAGAATTACACTGTCTTCTACTGTTTCATTCTTGCTGAACTCCAACTGTCGAAATCAAGGGTCCATCTGGATTGCTAGTGCAATCCCGGTCTCTAGTTCATATATGTCACCCAAAGGAATCAGTAGAGGAGCAAATCATGCAATTGGGCGGGGAGAAATGGCTCTCAACGACGCGCTCATTGAGAGTATGGACGGCGATGACACGACCGGCAACGACTTGGAGGGAGTCGATCCCGAAGCACGACGCTCGAGAGTATTCAGAAACGACAATCAGAGACTACCATCCGCTACGATGACCGCCCAGCTGACGAACTCATAGGCTGCTCCTAGATTCTAATATAGACATACTTATATTACTTTATACTAGTTACGACCTCCGGTCTATTACTAGCCGTAATACGACGCCCTAACCTTACTACTAATATAAACTCGCCGGTTTATCCTTTAGGAACCTAAACCGTCACACGGCGCCAGGGTCCTTTATATAGGTTTAAAAGTACTTGTTAAATATGCCTAAGGAGGTGTGGGAACGATATATGACCCTGCCGATTTAGTGATTTCCGCTCCTACGCTACCCGTAGTATGCAGCTCTCGTTCATGATACCAGTCCAGTATCTTTCCAAAGTTTCGACATCGATGAACGGTATTGAAGTCTGGCCATGCCTCGGGTCGAACTTCCACGAAGTTATACGTGATTATACCCAAGTCACTGGAGCACATCAAAACTTGGCGGAGCATTTCTATACAGTGATCTATAAGTACTTAGCATCTCTCTTGGCTATACAATTCAGCTGTTGCGGAACTTCAATGTACGTACCGACATGTGTCCTCATCAATGGATCTCCCCAATACTTCGGGCTCCGCTGAATGTAGTAGTCGAGGTATGTGTACTTTCGGATGAGATCCTTTGGCGAGGTGCTTTTAGCCATGCCGTTCATCGTGAGCGGAAACGGAACTCACGAGGCAATGTAGTTGATGGAAAACTTCAACAGTTCCCATATAACCCCCTCCCAGCTCATCAGGGAGTTGAGAGCACTCCAGGGCCGATTTTCCCATCTTGGTAACGTCTTCGCCGGTGATTGAGAATGGGCCCACTATCATATGGCTATCAGATATACTCGTTGAATATCATGACCGGCTTACCTTTCGTGATTCTCTTCCAGGCTGCGTCGACGGACTCGTCTGGGTATCCTCGATATAAGGACGGAAAGTCAAACGTCCCATTGAATGTAATAGTTTCAGAGAACTCTCCAACTTCTTCAAGCGCCGGGGCTAATTATAAAATCAGACTTGAAGGGGAGTCTATCTTAGGGCGAGCCATGCTTACAAAATGTCGATGTCTTCATCATAGACTCCAACCTGTTCGTGTTGGCATCCGCTACTCGGAATGAGAGGACGAACAAGGTAAGCGATGTTGCAAGCAAGCCCATATGTGTCAACCAAACGCTAAGCTTGATGCATTGCTGGCGAATTTTCGACGATTGCTTTTGACAACAAAAATCAGGGGCACTGCAACTTTCGGAATCTCCCTCGAGCCTACTTAGCTCCAGAGATGCGCCACCCTCGACGCGATGATATTTTCCCTTTCCATCACCCATGATGTATGCTCTGGGGTAGGCGGGAAGGAAACGTCGTCAACGAGGGCGGAGATTAAGGACGCAACATCAAGCAGGTTGAGCCCAGCTAAAGAAAGTTGATGGATATGTTTGGCCGTTGTCACCAAGGAAATCAAGAGGGAAGGAAGGGGGTACCATCACTCCGCGGCTCCGCGCTGACCACAGTGTTGAGACGTATTTGCAATTTCACATGCAACTCAAGCGGAAAATGACTCGTTTTCTTGATCATCAAAGGTGGTGTGCGCATCATGCAAAATGCAAGCCTCGTCACCTGTCTACTTTGCGTTCCATCGCATGTACATCCCTCACGTAGCGACGCATCACGCCACATGAGAAATGAAGCGGCCCAATTCCTTAGAGAGTATGATTGATCTCACGCAACTCATCCGTAGATACCGAAATTCATATATGCATGGCATCGATTTGGCCTGGAGTTACATGAATTGAGTCGGCACATAGGTTGAATGCTACAGACGGACTAGTTCAGAGGCTCACGGAAAATAAGTATAAGAGCCAAATGTTTTCCGCTCATAATCACACCGAATCAACCCTAGTTTCTTTCAGCCTTCAGCCAACTGATCTAGTCTTTGATTCAAAGCTTCTATTCGCTGTTGTTGCCTACCCACCGACTCAGTAACCTTCACCTCTTCAAAATGCAATTCAAATCAACCGCTTCTGTTCTTTGCATTGCAGCTTGTGCTATTCAGCCTGCTCCCAGCGCTCCCGGTATGGCCGCCTCAAATCTCCCGTTTACTGCATTGACCATAGATCATGCTGCTAAATCAGACACCGTGTGTAGTGCGTCTGATCGAGTATCTCGATGCAGTCATTGAGGTAAACTACGGCCACCGGCTGGGTCAGCACGGATATCATATCAACAAACTTGGGGAGTTCATCGAGTCAAACTATCATCCGGCCGGGGGCGGTTGGGAGGAAAGTGAACACAGAAAAATCCACGACATTGATACCCTTGTTGAGAGCAACTACGGCAAGCGAGACGCGGAGAGAGTTCCGTTCGCTAACTATGGCCTAGCTCATGAGGAGAAGTAAAATACTGGCTTGGAAGAAGTCGGAAAGTCAACGGCCCCCGCAGATGTGCAGCCTGACTGTGACAGTCATTACGGATCGCATGTGTTTCGTGTATGGCTTTCTTCATAGAAGCTACATGCCTCTATATATTCTTTCGCTTTTAAACCATTCTGGGAAATCCCCTCTTTGCCTAAAAGAGCAAGGGCAGGTTATCTGCAGTAAACCAAATCAACCCTATCATTATGCAGCTTGGCCTGTCTATGCATATCAAAGTGCATATTATGTATCAGAGTGCGTGCCTACACCGGATGTTTTCGCTTGCCGCGCCTTGCGGTAGGATGAGCCCTCTTTATCTCGCACACACCTCTGGGCATGCAACACGCCGTATCAGGTTGTTCATAGATCAACATGCAGGGAATCCTCGGGGACAGAGCCCAGACCGAGGGCTCCAGCACGGCAAGCCTATACGCGGGCCAAGCACTCACCGAGCTGGCAGGGACCTCATTGGGAACTTTGTCAATGGCCGCCGTCTTCGACTTTGGCACGCATCTCGACGATAAGTCTGAGCTGGGCTTGGGAATGCCGTTCTGGACGAGCGCTGTGAGTAACCTTCCTCAATGTGCCCCTGACAGCATCTGATCCTGCGGCAACTGATTGACTGACACAACATGCGCGGCATCTCTGGTCAGGCCCTGTTTACCGCAGCGCTCTTTGGATCCTACATTTCTTTGCGGGCGCCAAGGCTGGGGCAGGCGAGAGGTTGACTGCGTAGGCCGCGACAAGGGACGACACGGCGAGGTTCGGCGCGATGATTCGCCTGACCCTCGCTTGGAATGTTGAAAGGAGAGGCAGATGCGATGCTTCGCGTGGGTGAAAAAAATCTGGATATAGCTTTGTATTTCCAATGTCCCTTCATTTTGTCGGTTAGACCGGTTGACGAGGCAGCCCCTAGGCAGTCCTGTTGGCAGCCATATTGTATTGATGAATCGTATGTCTGTATTCAAAGACGGTGGCTAGAAGCATTATTCCTTGGAAGAATGAAGCCTCGTTGGATTGATGACTCGAGGTTCAATAGGGGCTGCTAGGGACTACAATTGAAGTCTGACGCTACTAACACACATACACACAGTCAGCCATAGATAGGGGCAACAGCCGGATAGGGGTTACAAGCTACAGCTGCAATGATAGAAGGAATCCCTTTTCCAGGCCCGTTTGACAGCTGGCAGACAAGGAAGAGATATATCAATTGAACACTCGTGTAATAGGATTCGGGCCACGCTCATAGCGATGCATTTGGGTTATCAGTAAAATTGCTATGCTCCTTGTAATTATCGCAGTTCAAAACCGTGCCCTACGTGGAGGCATTCAGGGACTGACCGTCTATGCCTGGCGGGAATAGCAGCAATTGCAGAAATAGCAGCGATATTAGAAATAGCAGCGACAACAGAAACAGTAGCGATATGAGTGACATTGGAGACATTAGCGACATCAGCGACAGCAGCGACAGCAGCGACAGCAGCAACAGCAGCGACTCGATTTAATAAATAACCTTAAAATCCTCGAGCAGTTGTAGCATCTCCTGAGCCGATACCCTTTGCTCTGGCACCATCATCAAGGTTTTGCTCACTAATAGCTCTACCCCGGTCGCCGCCAGCTCATTCTGTATGTTCACGATCTTATTTAGCCATCGTTTATGTAATTCGTCCGA
The DNA here is from genome assembly GCA_024340765.1 of Tolypocladium cylindrosporum. Classification (NCBI taxonomy): domain Eukaryota; kingdom Fungi; phylum Ascomycota; class Sordariomycetes; order Hypocreales; family Ophiocordycipitaceae; genus Tolypocladium; species Tolypocladium cylindrosporum. Next base: position 42,106 of record JALHCC010000048.1, read on the forward strand.
GGCGGCATCGGCAATAATCCATCCCTGCTCAGTCGCATCGGGTAGTGGAATCTTTCTCAATAGGTATAGCAATGTTACACCAAGTGCAAACACGTCGCTCTCGATCCCTCGTATACTAAGCGAAGTGGCCTCGTCGGGAACATACCACGGCGTTCCTCCTTTGCACGGCGGATCGCCATGGGCGGAAGCCAATCCAAAGTCGATAAGTACTGGGCCACGACCGCGATCATAGAGAATGTTGCTTGGCTTGATATCGTTGTGTAGTATCGCTTCATTGCAAAGATAGTCCAGAGCAGAGGCCATGTCGCGAAGAGTCCGCGCCGCATCCTCGTCAGTGCCGGCGAAGTAATGGCCGTGCGTTCGATCTCTCCAAGCAGCAAGATCGGGATATGGAAGGTATTCCATATATATTGAGTAGAGACGAGCGTCCGAGGCGAAAAACTTAATAATTGAAGGCTACGAGGGCTGTTAGCAAAAAGAAGTAGCCTAATAGATTGGTGCATCTTACGTGGTCCATGCGTCGTAAACAACGCTCTTCATTCTGCCAATCTCGCGCAATCTTTGGGATATATGCAGCCTGTGGGATCCTCCTCGTCCGGATGACTTTGACCACGGTGTTGCCGAAGACAGGATGGCTTCCACGAAAAACAGACGCAAAGCCCTTGTTGATTGCAATGTCTCGAAGGTGTGAAATAGAGTAGTCTTCAGTCGTAGTCTGAGAGGCTAGCACAGGGCTTATTCTGATTTGGTCCGTGTCGTGACTCGAATGGGACCCAGCAAGGGTCCTGATGGTGAGCAAATCTCCTGGCCGGAGGTCTACCAGCGGGTTGCCGGCTTTGACAACGGTCAACGCAGTCTGCGCCATCAAGGAACTCTGCAGAGGCCGTGTCAGTTGAAGAAAAATGCTTGAATCATTGATTGTATCGTGGTTGGGTCAGGATACCTGAGGCGGACTGTGAAAAAAGACGAGGCTTTGGTCGGTCGCCTCTGCGCCAAGATGAAGACGCTTCGATGGACCTGCGATAGAAAGAACATCTTTCCTCTTCAAACCCGCGGCTCCTGGTGCCGCGGCTCCTGTTCCCAGCACGTATCGTCGACGGAGCAAGAGGAAGTCAGTCAAAATCTCCGGTTCTTCTTTCGCCTCGAGGATCCTCCACGGGCCAGGCCTAATGACTTCTATGGCGCGAGGCACCAAGACCGCCCACTCGTCCTGGCCAGTATCGTTGTCGTCCTTTATACGCACGACCCGTATGCCTTGCTGGCTCAGGTTTTGCAGGACAATGTCGTCGCTTCTCGCATCGTAGAAGAAGGTGCAAGCAAGGCTGCCAAAGTTGAGAGAGAAGTAGGCCGTCTTCGACGATTGCTGAACGACTAGCACATCCGAGGAGGTGTGAGGGAAGCGAAATGCCGTTGCACCCTCGGAGCGGCTCAATAGCCCAGTCGTAATCCCGGCTGCAGGGGAGACGATGAGTCTTGTCTCGGCAGATACATCATCAAGGGGAAGGCTTTGGATGGTGAGAAGGGCTTGGGGCTCGTTCTCATCGGTGGCCTGGTCAGGTTTCACCTCTTCACCAGCCAGGCGAGCCTCAAGATAGCTGTCGGGGTGTGGGCGTGTCGACGGGTCCAATTCGGCGGCCAGGCGAGCCTCGAGATAGCCGTCGGGGTGTGGGCGTGTCGACGAGTCCAACTCGGCGGCCAGGCGAGCCTCGAGATAGCCGTCAGGGTGAGGGTTTGTTGCAGAGCCCGTGCTGTCCGCCAGGCGAACCTTGACGGAGCTCTCCAAGTGATGTTGCATGGACGACATGCTGTGCGGGGGGAGGGTGAAGCTCTGTGAATACATATGGGTCTGTGCAACTCTTTAAATAGCCAACAAGAGCACGTGCCGGCACATTCACGGCCTACACAAGGCGAGCGCAGTGGTTCCGTGAATGAGGAGGCGTTGTGCTGATTCGCTCTCCAGGTCCTGCTGCCGCGTAGGTAAAGGTACCTAAGCGCCGGGGGGCGGTGTTTGGCTACGACAGGACACGGCTCACCGGCAAGCAGGGAGCACGATGGCCTACGGAGGGAGCACGGGGGCCATTATCAGAAACACGAGAGCCAACGGGAACAAGAGCAAACAGGGAGCATTAGAGAGAGCGCGGGTGCCATCATTAGAAACACGGGAGCCAACGGGGCGCCCGCGGAACAAACCATCAGCCTACACAGAGAGAGCCAATTCATGAGCCAAGAGCGCCAAGAAGTTACCGACAGTGGGCCAGAGGGACATTGGCAGGATCGCCGCTGAGGATGTCTCTAAGAATTAGCAGGTATAATGAAGAATCAACCGAACTCACTGGTGGTCGCTGCCTGGTGACGTTGTACAAAATCACGTGACCTACAGCACCTACCCTCGCTTCGGGCGTGGTCAGCTTCCCTCAGCTTCCCTCATCATCACCACAAGCAACACCAACCACAAGCCTCGAGGACGCCAAAATGCCGTGGAAATCCCCTCCTCACGTCGACTTTGAAGACCAGCCCGAGTACAGATGGCCTTTCTGGGAGGTCGGCCTGAAAGAGGACGACCTCTTTGGCGAGCTGCACGATCGCTTCAACACCGCGCCCATGTTCATTCAAGACCCGGAAGCGTTCCACCATGACGTCGTTGAAGTTGCGCGCGATGCTGCCGGCAAGGAGGACTTCCTTGCTCGGCTCCAGGAGAGGAGAGATCGGCGTTTTGATGAGTTGAAGGATATCCAAAGAAATATCACAGCGTTTCTGCTCCGCGGCTTTCACCAGGAACAGGATGAACGCCACGTGCTCCATGTTTTACGGCTGAACCGATACGCCAGCTTGGACAGTCTTCTTGCCCTATGCGCATCATTCCTTGCCCCTCATGAGAGTGGGATTGAGCCTACACTAGGTTTGCTACCGTCAATTTGTTCTGGACGATCTGGACGATGCTCACTGACGATCTCTGTCTAGATGTGCTCAAGGGAGTGTTCAATCGCCGCCCCAAGAATACAGACAATCGCCTCTCCGGCCCAGTCTCGGAGTCACAAACACCCGCTGATGGCGCATCGAAACCCGAAGATACCAAGACGCCGATGCCGCCTCCATCTCCTGATAGTCGTCCGTCTTCTTCTCCAGATAGTCGTCTGCATTCTTCTCCCGATAGTCGTCCGCCTTCTTCTCCCGATAGCTGTCCGCCTCCATCGCCTCAAACCAATAAAGATGCCGACGGGCCACCGATAGATTGCCGCAAAGGGGGCGAGGGAACCGCGAACCGGAAGAGAGGGCGCCCATTCGGAGCCGCAAGCGATGAGAAGCCCCGACACAAGCGGCCACGCACCGAGTCAACCACACTAGCGGCTACAAATGAGGACTCGTTGCAGCGTGGTACTCTAGCTACCCCAGAGACGCAAGCTCCCAAACACGGCATTGACGAAGGCGATGCAGGACGTTCGAATAGAAAGGTTCAGCCTCGGGTGGACAGCTCAGCCTGTGGACAAAGGACACATCAGATTTCGCCATGTCCCACAGGCGAAAAGTCAGCAACTGCTCCGTCAGCCCATGGCTTGGAGCAAGAACCAGATGTCAGGCTGGACCCTGTGGGCCGTGGAGGAAATCGGCCTTTAAGAAGCCAGTCAATGCCACCCTTAAGTCGACCGGTGGGCCTCAAAACTGACACTTGAGAAAGAGACTTGAGCAAGAATTTAGGAATATACTATTATTTAATAGAGCAAGGTAGAGTTACCTACTGTAGGACTTTAATTATGAATGCCTTCTACATTGCCCTGCTAAATATATTCCATCTTTATGACTGTCTAGAATCGCACGGTTCCTATCACATAACAGCCGGTGTTGTTCCGTCAGCCCTACACGCCATCTTCGACTGGCTTTGAAGTGTCGGCCTGTGCATCGTCGTGCATCGACTTCTTCCTTTCAGCCAGATTCAGCACCGCCCGAAGTATACCCCGAGCGAGGAATTTGCTCACCGTTGTTTGAGAGCAGTGGCGAACCTCGACCCGTAGCCCGGCTGCCCATCCTGACATCAGGTATTGTAGATGCTTCGTACACCAACTGGACGCAATCCGCAACAATGTTCTGGTTTGTCCGACCCCGTCCACCGTCCTGCAGATAGCAACTTACTCTGTGGTAGCGAAATTTCGCCTCTCATAGGGGTTTCCGTCGTTCGAATCGGTCCTCATGGATGGATCCTGGGCTCCTCGGTGGTCTGCGAAAGGATCAAGAACCCAGAGGCCACACCAGCGAGTGCAATAATTGACTGGCGAGATGGCGGCGACACCTTCTACCTTCGAAAGAGGACCGCAAACGATTTGTCAGGAGGGGACGCTGAGATCGACAGGATACATGTCGGGGGGACCTCAGGAGCTGTCTGGTGCCTCGGAGAGAATGCGTTCTGCAAGGCACATGCCTGGCGCGAAGGGCTAGAGCTCGAGGCCAACACTATTCGGTTTGTTGGGGAAAAGGCCCCAGAAGTGCCCGTCCCAGAGGTTGTCTACTCGTGGATCGATCACGACCTCAACAGAACCTTCCTCATAACAAAGCGAGTCAGAGGACAGACGTTGGAACGAGCGCGGCCGCAGCTCTCCTCACCCCAACGCACACGAATTGCCCATGATATTGCGCGGTTCTGTGTTATTCTGGCTGCCAACACCTCACCTCGGTTTGAAACGGTCACTGGAGGTGGTGTTTATGAAATAAGGTTTTTGGAGAGTACTCATCCATCCCATCCCTCGTAGATACCGAGGACCCTCGGTCCATTCTCGCTAGAGGCCATCCGGGACTACATGGCAAACGTCTCGACTGAGTCCCCCCCAGAAATTGACTCGCCCTTTCACTTCTACCATGCAGACCTTGGGCCGACAAACATCATGGTATCAGAGGATGGCAACCTGGTCACTGGAATCATAGACTGGGAATCCGCAGCTTATTACCCACAATTTTGGGTGGCCTCCAAGCCTGCGTATGCTGGAGCCTTTTGGCTTGAATGTGAAACGGACGAACCGAAACTTTGGGGTCAGCTCCTAGGACAGGCACTCAATGCAAGCGGTTACAAGCGATTGGATGCAGCATTCCGCCGCTGGAGCGGGTCTGTCACGTAGTGGGTGGCAGACGTGGCTTCACTGGTGCTTGTCCATAAGGGTAGCGAGATGTATAGAAGAAATCCAGGGCCTATCATCAAGAATTTGCCCCATTTTCTCCTCGAACCACGGGGACCTGCACATTTTATGTCTTACAAGCAGAGCCGGAAAATGAATTCACTATTGCCGTGCTTCGACTGCCAGCCTTGGATCTCCTTGAACGAAGGGACCATAATATGCTTGGTATATTGCCTCCAAAGAAGTCCCTGACACGGGTTGCAGTATTCTGTCAATGTCGCGCTGTTTGGTCCCTAGTGTGACCAAGCAGTTCCGCCCTTACCATCCTGGACTTGGCACGCCGACAAGAAGCCGCTGACTATAACCCGCTGGCTGTATCATACGAGCGACAATTGCAACTTAAAATAAAAAGATGCTATGGCCCGGAAGTCTAACGACAGGGGAAACCTCATCGTGATGGAATTGAGTGATACGAAGACTAATACACCAAAATTTAGTGGCGCCGCCGGGCGCGGGGGAGAGTGGGGCGGATCTGCGGGTTCCCCTGTAAATAGACGTTAGTTCCCGTTCTCTATTACTTCGTATTCGTACGAAGTACGAAGTAGTCTGTACAAGTAATACAGCATCGGCCGCACCCGATAGCAACCCCGCCTCCAGCCCGCGTTGCCTCCGCTGCATCCTGCGAGGAGCTGGTGTTGGTGCTGACGTGCGCTCGTCCTTGAGCTTGTGCTGGATGTATTGTTGGCTTCGGCCGTTTGAAACTAGACACAATGACCCTGAAGAGGGTGCAGGTTCCCATCATGGCGTCGCAGCAACAAGAGCAACAGCCAGCCGACGGCAACACGGCCCCGGCGGGCGTCACCTCCGTGCCGGCCCAGCTCATCAAGCCGTGGAAGCTGCCGCCGCAGAGGAAATACCTCTTCAAGAACGCCAACGTGGTCGACCCCGTCAGCGGGACCGTCGTCGGGGGCCGGACCGTCACGCTGGCCGGGGGCCTCGTCGAGTCCATTGGCGACGATGCACCCGCCTCGGCCGGCCATGTCGTCGTGGACCTGTCAGGCAAGTATCTCTGCCCCGGCCTCATCGATTGCCACGTCCACCTCGCGTCGGTCGCTGGCAACGCCAGCCTGACGGCCAGCCTCTTCGGCAACGACCCGGCCGAGTCGCACTTCCGGCAGCCCTTCCTCTGCCGGCAGATGCTTAGCCGCGGCTTCACGACGGTGCGCGACACGGGCGGCGCGACGCTGGCGCTCAGGGAGGCGATCGACGACGACGTCTTCGCCGGCCCGCGGCTCGTCCTGTCCAACAGGGCGCTCTCGCAGACGGGCGGCCACGGCGACGCGCGCGGGCCGCACCAGCCGCACCGGCAGTGCTGCGGCGGCGACACGCAGCTCACAAAGGTCGTCGATGGCGTGCCCGCCTGCGTCCAGGCCGCGCGCGACCTGATCCGCACCGGCGCCGACTTCATCAAGATCATGGTCGGCGGCGGCGTGGCCTCGCCGACGGACCGCCTCGAGAACACGCAGTTCACGGCCGACGAGATCCGCGCCATCGCCGACGTCGCCGAGTCGTACGGCACCTACGTGACGGCCCACGCCTACACGCCCAAGGCCATCCGCCACGCCGTCGACAACGGCGTCAGGTGCATCGAGCACGGCAACTTCATCGACGAGGACACGGCGCGGTACATGGCCGGGCGCGGCGTCTGGCTGGTGCCCACGCTCATCACGTACCAGGCCATGAGCGAGGACAAGTACGCGGGCTTCCTGCCGCCCGTCAACCGCGCCAAGAACCGCGAGGTGCTCGCCCGGGGCCTCGCGTCGCTGCGCATCGCCGAGACTGCGGGCGTCCGCATCTGCCACGGCTCGGACCTGCTGGGCCCGCTGCATGCGGAGCAGAGCCGCGAGTTTGCCATCCGCGTGCAGGCGCTGGGCAGCGCGGCGGTGCTGAGGGGCGCGACGGCGACGCCGGCGAGGCTGCTGGGCCAGGAGGAGTTCCTGGGACAGGTGAAGGAGGGCTTCGCCGCCGACCTGCTGGTGCTGAACGCGAACCCGCTCGAGGACGTGTCGATCCTGGCCGAGCCGGAGAGGAGCGTGTTGGCGGTGATGAAGAACGGGCGCGTGTACACGAGCCGGTGGCAGAGACTGCCCGAGGACGTGAGCCAGGCGACGGCGCTGATCGAGTGAGCATGGCGGAGAATGAAGCGTGTGTGAAGGGGAGCATGAGTGGTGCTGGTGGTTGGCGGGCAGGTAGTTGAGCGGCGCGCGTCTGCATCACGGGACCATGGTTGGTTGACCTGCGCATGTGAGAAGTTTCTCCTATTCTGCCATCTATGCTTTCGATTTCTCCTTTTCCATTGTCCATGGCTCCATGCCATGTTTTCGAAAATGAAATACAAAGATATTCTCAAGAATGATTTGATGGACGAGTCCCTGTCTATAGGAGCCAGAGAATGCCGCCTTAGTCATCAAAGCTCAGACTCAAGGCTCATCCCCCAACAGCATCCTCATCTTTAACCTCCATCCAACTCCTACACGCTCTCATCGTCTCCCCAGCAAGAACATCCGCCACTCACCATGCGCCGCCAAAGCCATGTCCTTCGGCCGCAATGACATGGCCCCCGCCCCGGACTCGCGCACCGGCGTCCTGCCCGTCGTCCCCGCCAACCCCGAGGAGCTGCCCGACCGCGCGCCCCGAAGCAACGCCGCGACGGCCGCCTCCGCCGCCGGCGTCCGGGCCCTGAGCGCGCAGCTCGTGGCCTTTTACTTCCGGGCGCCGGCAAAGGCCTTCTTCCGCACGCGCGTCGACTACCTGGCGTACGCGCGGACGGTGCACCAGGCGCAGACGGAGCGGCTCTGGCGGGCCGCGGCCGAGGACCGCTCGGCGTCGCGGCTGACGGCCCTCCTGCGGCACGCGTGGCTGTGGATGAGGGGAACGACGCCGGGGGTCCTGACCTCGGCCATCCGGCACCAGGGCTGGAGCGTCGTGCCGCACCAGATCCTGCCGCCGCTCATCGCCAACGTCGGCGTCGGGGCCGTGCTCTACACGAGCTACCTGCAGATCCTCGGCCGCCTCCACGAGGGCAGCGGTAAGGCCACCAGGCGCGTGTACCCTCCGCCGTCGCCGACCCATACCTTCACCGCCGGCTTCCTCGCGGGCGGGCTGCAGAGCGTCTTGGCCGCCCCGCTGGATGCCCTCCAGGCGCGGTACGACCACCGGGATCTGGTGGCCAGCGACGGCAGCGGCAAGCCGCGCAGCATGTGGACCTTTGGCGCTGAGAAGCTGCGGGAGATCGGGCTGCGCGGCGTCTTTGCCGGATGGGGACTGTCGTTTGCCAAGGACAGCCTCGGGAGCGCCGTCTTCTTCAGCATGTTCGAGTACGTCAAGGCCCAGGGCTACTACCGCTTCGTGACCTGGTACTACGGCGGCCTGGGCCGGGACATTGTCGACGTTCTCGCCGTGAAGCGGCCGACGCACCACCGCGGCGGCGACGAGACGACCATTATCCGCCCCCACTACGCCATTGAGCCCATGTTCCTGTTCTGCGCCGGCTTCAGCGCGTCCTTTGCCCAGCAGCTCCTCCTGCATCCCCTGACGCACTTCCAGGTCAAGCACTGGGACCACCTCGAGGACCTCGACGCCCGCGCCGCCCGGTACCGCGAGTCCGCCGCGGCGAACCCGGACAAGCCGCGGCGGCGCTGGAGGATGCTGCGGGCCTACTACCACGCGTACCAGGAGACGTGGGCCGGCTGCGCCGCCGAGGCCGCCGCCGAGGGCCAGGGCCTGGCCCGCTGGCTGTACCGCGGCTTCTGGTGGAACACGATCCGCCAGGTGCCGAGCACGAGCGCCGGCCTGATCATCTTTGAACTGATACGGCGCAAGTACGGGTACGGGGCGGAGGAGGTGCGCATCACCAAGGACGGGTACGATATCTTGCTCAATTAGAGAGCGCTTTCATGGCTACGGCGCGGAGACACTGCGCCGATGTATATTTCGATCCTACGCTGCTCGATACGACTTGACCAGATGCATATAGGACGGGCGGATACCGCGTGATAAGTGTATAGATAGACGACTGAATACGGATACGACCATTTACTGCAGGCGGTTGGCGTACCCGTATTTTACATAGCGACAAGCACTGACGATGGCTTCTCTCGGGCTGTTGTCGAGTGCGGCCACTCCGCCGGCACCTTCATCGGCAGCCCCCGCCTCTATCCGCCGCTCTCGCCCCCAGAAACAGGACAACTCTGGGAATGACAAACCTCCAGGACAAGGTCCCCTGCTGGGCGCCTCCTGCTCCTCGACCGCACCTGGTGCAGCGTCGAGCTCATGGCCGAGCACTTTGTCCCCGAGCGCAACGCCCCTCTCCTTCCCCCTCGAGGACATCTACGGGGCCGAGGGCGAACGATGGCGGCGGGAGCCTCGAGTGGGTGTACGGACGGCAGGAAAGGTTCCTCCTGGTGAGCACGCCGAGAGCAAAGGCGGACAGGTGGGCGCAGGCGGATCTGTAGGAGAATCTCTAAAGAAGACATCAGCGTGGGCCTTGGTCACGGCACAAAGCTCGACATACTGCAGTGCGGAATGATTCGATGAAGACTATAGCGAGTGCTTTGTTGACGCTGCTGACATCCATCACGCTGCCTCAGCTGTCCAATCCCAAACCTCAAAGCATATGGCTGCCGACCCCCGGGATGTATGCGTCTGGCAACAAAACCCCGGCGTTGTCAGTCCTCCATTTTAAAATAGGCTTCGTCCCTGTAACTGTCATCATCTGTGATGTAGCCATCCAGGAGGCGCTGGAGCCAATCTTCGTCGCTATCCCCCCAGATGCTGTGTACTTCGTCTGCGTCGTCGCCCTCTGGTGCATCCTGGAATGGATCCTGGAATGCATATTGGTCGTCGCTCTCTGGCACGTCCTGGACCTCACCAAGGGCATCTTCCGCGTCGTGCTGCATCTCCAGGTCCTCCGGGTCCTCTGCGCCGTCCTGTTCAAAAATACCCTGCATCATACCCAACGGCCGGTCATCCAACAGACCTTGCACTGCCAACTGCTTCACACGCCACGCTTTCATCTCACTCGTGTAATACCAGTACACCACGTCCCAGCGGTTCATCGCATAGCTCTGTAACACCTGCGTAGCCTGCCTCTGCAGCATGTCCACAGTCGACCATCCCAGACTCTTCCGGGGCTTCCCAAGCACGTCCACCCACGCCCGCACGCCGAGGAAGCAGATGCCACTCCAGAGCCCGGAGAGGTCGTAAGACGGGATGCTTTGCGGGCTGGAAAAGGCGCCTCGGCCGACCTTGTGTACCACGTCTTTGTGCGCCAGGATGTCGACCATGAGATGCAGGAAGCGGGTAACGCCGGATGTGGGCAGCTCGTCGAATATCCAAAGCCCAGCACCAGTGTCGCCGTAAAGGTCGTCGTTAAGGTCTTCGACTATGGAGGAGCGGCAGCACAGTTCGTGCGCCCAGAACGAGCGTTGAATGGCCTCCAGCGTCTCACGGCTGTGCTTGATCCGGGGCAGAGGCGTAACCCCGTGGCCATCTTTCTCGCAAATGTCCCAGAACTGAGAGGCAATCTCGTCACGCCCTGCATTGTCCGCTTCTGAGGAGCCTACATGTACCTTTGCATCCGTTTTTGGACAGAAGGCGGCGAATTTGTATGCTAGTTGCCTCCAGAAGCGCTCTGGGTTTCTCACCCTAGTGTAGATCTCGCATAGCCGATTGACTTTTCCAGCGAGGAGCAGGAACTCCCGCTGGAGAACATAGCTGCGGAGGTAGTACTTGACAACGTAATGGGGCTTGTCCACAATGGCCGTCATGGAGGTAATGGTCTGTGGCAGGTCAATGACGGGGATGCGCAGGAGGGCAAAGGTGATGAAGGCAATGTCCATGTTGGTCCTGAAGACGACTTTCTCGTTGATGTGGGAGAGAACCGAGTATTTGTGCTCTCCATACAGGCGATATGCCCTTGCGTAGGCAGAGGTAAGCCGTATGACGTCTTGGTACGTCGAGAGGCTTTCCATAATCTCCAGAATGACCTCGTCTGGCAGCGATTCGAGGCTGCCAGATGGCTGGGTTGGTGCCTGAGACGACGCCATGCTTGGGCTTTGGACTGGGAACTGGAACTGGACCACTGACGCGGAGTTTCGCTAGCCATGCGTCGACTTGATGTCGGGGTAAATCTTGGGGTCATGCGTAAAATGACTGTTGATTTATGATAGAAATGCTGGTACTGCCAACTTTAGTCATTCCTCGTCGCGCATCCCATGGACGACAACTCACATGTGACGCACCAAGACGGTAAAAGGATTGTAAGCTCCAGGCCCGAATGTGATGAAGAAAGCATGAAGCGAGGAGATCGTCACCACGGAAGAGAAGGAGCCTTTATCAAGTAATTATCGACATGGTAGGCTCGATCAAGGCACTGAAAGGGCTCCTGCACCTTCCATCAACGTAAAGAGCTACTGAGATGTCGTCTCGCGTCCAGTGCAACGCACTTTCGTTCGGATATGCCGCGGTGTTGCCATGCCTTGGCCTGCCCAACACTTCACGCAGAGAGCTCGGGGCCTGGAGGCCAAGTTCGCTACATCGTACTGAGCCAATATTGTACTGAAAGTCATCGATCAACTCCTACAAGTCCTAAGGTACAGGAACCGCTCCCCCCGCCGCACCTCCATCCTTCCGGTTTACATGCCACTGGGACACGCATCGCCCGTCCGACCGCCCCTCCCATCCGTTGCAAGATCCGTGAACTCCATTTGCAAGACCCAAAACTACATCCAGATTGAGGCAAAAGAGGCTCCCATTTCTCTCAAAGCACCTTCCATCCAACCCCCTAGCCGCGCGGCGTTCCGGATCCGCTGCCAAAGTCGGGCTGCTCCCGCTCAGGTGCGTGCTTCTTGTCCTTGCGGCCCTTGATGACAAACTCGGCCATGATCTGGATGTGGTCGGCCGGGAAGTGCCAGTTGGGGAACGCTGGCATCCTCTTCAGGTACCCGGCATCGGGCGGGCCCAGCAGGTTCACCACCTCCAAGGAGTTGGTCGAGTACCAGATGTAGTCGATGACGTCGGCGAAGCCTGGCGTATAGTTGGTAAAGGGCAGTTCGTCAGCGGTGCCCTTGATGTGCGCATACGCGTCTCGCAGACTGAAGGGGTGCTCGATGCCGTCGCGCGTGAAGCTTCCGTAATGGTAGTTGGTCAGCTCCAGGTGGTCCGGCGGCACCCGGCCCATGGACATGAGCTCGTACACCGACGAGTCTTCGGTGGAGTTGAAGTCGCCGCACACGAGCAGCGGTATCTCGGTGTTGGTGCGATACTCTTGGCTCGGGCCTGGTTCGGCTTGGGGGGGCGGCGCCTCCGCGTCGTCCGACATCGGGATCGTAATCATCTTCTTGTCCTTTACTGCCGGCCATCTTGCGTACTTCTCCGCCAGCTTGGTCACGTGCTCCATGAGAATACCCGTCTGGATAACCTTGACATCTGCCAGTGCCGAGTCCCAGGTGAGATGAACGTTGACGAGAATCAGGCGGGCGCCGGTGAGCCGCGACTCGAAGAAGCAAATGACCGCGATGTTGTCCTTGGGCATCACCCGGTTGAAGACGTCGTGTTGGTTCTTCATATCCGGCCGGTTGATGGCAATCGTCGCAAACTCAATCAGCTGCTTGTCGAGCAGGATGAACTTGCTCTGCTTGTAGAACATGGCGCAACCGTCTACAGTCTGTGCGTCCTTTTCCGACATGGTCCGCGCTCGTGACTTTGGCCAGTGTACACCCTTGTAGTCCGTCTGCGCCAGCTCAGGGCTCAGGTCTTCCTTGAAAGCGTCAGTAGAAACTTCCTGCAGGGCCAGGAAATCGGCGTCCCGCAGCCGAAGCTCTTCCAGGATACAATCCTTGCGGTATTCCCACGTCAGGGCGGCGGTGGGGGTGTAGCCGTATGTCGAAGCAGTCGCATACTTGTCACAGAGGACGTTCCAAGAGAAAACTTTGACTCTCTCCAGGTTCGGCGAGATGTCCTCCTGGATGACGACTTCCTTTCGCTGCGTCGGGGGTGGCGGGACTGTTTCCAATGGTCAGCATCTCCCCGTGGACACGGCCAGGTTTCTCGACCAGAACTTACTTGGAGCTCCCTCTCGCAGAGCATTGATGAGGCTCTTGGTACCCTTCTCCATGATTTCCTGCTTCAGATTAGGCTCCAAAGGGTTTCCCTCGATGCCAAGCATGTCCAATAGATGGAGGGACCCCAGCTCGAATGGCAGCTCCGAGATGTTGTTGTTGAAGAGCAGCAACTGCTTCAGATACGTGCACATACCCAGTTCCGGGGGAAGCTCAGATATCTGATTGTAGGACGCGTCGAGGTGACGTAGCTGTCGTAACTCTCCAATCTCCTTGGGCAGGCGGGCGAGCTTGTTGGAGGCGATGTACAGCTCGTTTAAGAACTGGTATCTGAACAGCTCGGGGGCTAGGTTCCGGAGCCCCTGGCCGCTCATGTCCATGTTGTGCCAGTCCTGTCGTCGCGTCTCCTTTTCGACGTTGTATGGCCTCCGCCTATCGACTGTGTCGTTCTCGCCGTCCGCCTGCGTCTTGACACTCGACGGAGGCGGGCCGCCGATGCCTCTGTTCTCCGATGCCTTGAGCCTGGCGTAGTAGTGCGGCTGTTGTTGGTCGGTCATGGCAGAATGGGCGCGCTCCGCCTCTTTCTGCATGCGCAGCTGTTCCTGCCACATTTCGTTCTGGGGGCCTTGGGCACCACGCGCGTTCGCAGAATGCCCGTTGGGTAAGGTGTTGGCATTGAAGGCGTTGGAGTTGGACATGACGCCAGAGGTAAAGGACGCGTGGTGGCCTAGCCCGTTATTGTTGGGCATGCCATGGTCGTGCTGGAGGCCCTGGTGGTGCTGGGGCTGGGACGGGTGCTGGTGTTGCGCGTGCTGTTGGTAGTTGTACAGCAAGTTTGGCATCCCCCGACCCGCCCCATTCAGCCGGGCGTTGTGCCCCTGCTGATGGTTTTGGGAGTACATGCCGGGAGCGCTTGACGAGTGGAGAGCCCGGCTGGCGAGGTTGGATGAGAAGGTCGCCGGCACGAGGCTCGGCAGCGGGTTATTCTGGTCGGCAGGATTGTGGGGTGCGTGTTGAATGTGTTTGCGTCGAACCACTGAGGTACAGCCTGGCCACCATCTGTCGGCTGCTGCGTCGTGTGGGGGAGGCTGGAAAGTGGGTTCGATCGAGAGCGATCAGCGTAGGATGGTCGTGCAATTCTTCACTTGTAGCTCGAAATGAGGGACAGAGGATAGAGCTCGCGTTTGCGCATGGGTCGGGAAGCGACGAGGACCTCTGCATGTGCAATCGTGGACGCCCGCGCGGTCGAGTCGATGGAGTGGCACAGACCGACGTCAAAGTCCCATCGAAGTGCTGGACTAGGCGGCGGGGGCTGGAGGCACCGTCGTGAAGCTGTCTCGGGTCGCCCAAGCGAGCAGGATGTCGTGGCACGAGCGGGGAGTGACGAGCCTCAGCAGTTTGCTCGAGATTGGGAGTTGCTCTGCAAGGGAGGAGGTCAGCTTGAGCTCTGTGGGACAGGTAGCGAGGCTGGCGGGTAGATGGCAGGCAAATAGCAGTCCGGAGCAGCGCCGGCAGCCCACAGGCTGAGGCCACGTACAATAACGAGTGAGCGCAATGTGGTGGTATAAACACTGAAGAACCAACTGATACTTTGGCAGAATAATAGTGGCCGATATCGAGGGTGAAACCAGAGATCGTCTCCGGGTCATGGTCGGTCGCGGTGACAAACTGCGTCGAGCACCCCAAGCGCAGTCACGTGTTTTGTTGGGACCCACATTATCAGCTATAGGTCACGTGCCTATCCGCCGATGAGTGAACCAGTCATTGAGCATTTTCGATCTCAGCCGCCAGCCGAAGCCAGCATCAACTAATATCTACATCGTGACGCCATGTCACTATCACGGGCCGGCGCAGCTGTATCATCAGAAGCTCCCGCATTGCTCTGCAGACCGGGCTCTCCGAACTCGGAAGCGCTGCAGCCTGCATCCATTCCCAGACGAATCCGGCGTCGTGCATTCTAGGCCCGACTTGGACCAGCCCCGAAGTGGCCATTTGGCCCGTACGATCTGGGATTATGGAGTATTGATGTTGCGTTTGTTAGCTCGATGATATCGGGCAGGTCGAGAGACGTCAAGGAGTCCGGACCCTAGTCTACGTGGCCGCACCCACACGCTGCTCTGCGAGTCCAGACGCAGACCTCAGCTGTTGCAGCCAAGCCTCCTTTATGTTGCAAAAGGAGCTTCCTCATGTTTGCTGGAAGATCTTGCATGGCATGCTCCATGACCAAGTGTACAATGGTTTGGCTGGACGACGGCTATCGAGCGGCGCATCCCGCGCAAGCCTCAGAGGTGTTCATGCCAGACGCTGCTCATTGCGAAATTGCCGCCATGGAAGGCAACGGCTGATTACAGGTCACGAGTACTCATTGCAGCCGGGTAACCCCGTCACCCGAGCTCCTATGAAGTGCTAGCCGCAGATGACTACAGGGGACGGTTCTCAGCAGGCTGGCTTCTGGCATTGGTGAATTATTAATGAAAGCAACGCTCCTCTCACCGGCAAGGCTTGCTTCTCTCCCATCCGTGATGAACTGTACCTTGCTGGGCATGTTAGCCGTTTCCCGAGAGCGCCGCCAAGTTGGTGGCACGCGGCCACGACCTGTCAGTCCCGCGGGATCGGTGTCAAGGTGGTAGCCTGTCAACCTGTCAAGGTGGCCTGTCAAGGGGGCTGTCAAGGTTTGGCTGTATGCAACAGCAAGCCACCATCATCAGCCAACGCTTGCCACTGGTCGCGGCCAGTAGTTGCGCCTTGTTTGTTGGCCAAAGGCTAGAATCAGTCGATGGCTTGCTGCCACATTTCACGAGCACAAAGACGTGATCTTGGGCGACTCCACGCGGGGAAAACCACGCGCAGCTGGGATGCAGTGCTCCACACTGCACCGAGCCCCCCAACAGACGAACGAGGACCCCTGCGGCAGAGCTGGCCCAGTTATGCACAAGAACATCGAAGAGGAGATTGGGGAATGAGCGAAAGGTTGGCCTCGGGCAGCGCCAAGATAAGATACCATAGGTAGTTGGTCCAGCCCATATATAGAATGTGGTTGCCCATTGTCCACAATTGGGGATGGGCCAACCTCTGACCGTGGCAGAACGCAGCCAAGTCAGCGCAGTCCGAACATATTCTCAGCTGTCGTGCTCCCGTCTTGCCCCACCGATATAAGCACGGCGACAGCCGACCTGATCCCCGCCCGGGCTCTGATATATGGTCGCACGTCGCATCGCCCGCTCACACAGACACCACCACGAACTCGCGAGCGTGCGCGACGCAACACCGTCCTCTGACCGTTCGCCCGCCGACGCAGTTACCAACGTCGGCGCGCAAGCTGCTAACCCTGTGGCGAATGATGACCAAACTTAGTTTGCGCGACACGCTGGGCGAGGAGATACGAACAAGGCGAAACAGCGGCGTCGCCACCTTGGCTTGAGGGGCGAAGTGTCTCGGCGCAACCCTGATCTCGGATTGCACGCTACGGTACGGAGTAGCTTCATCCAAGGGATTCCCAGCGCACAGACGGTGGGCGTCGGCGCCGACTGGACTACGCGCTCCAAGCTTGGCCAGCGAGCTATCCATCAAGACAGAGAGTTGTTGGCGCCTCTGTCGGCAACGGCGTGCGCCAGCGTCGACGAGATCGCCCTCGTCTCTGGACTATTCCCTTTGCTTCCTATTCCAGCTCAACCGGGTGCGGCCTTCCCGGACAGCAGCTGAATCAGCGGCTGGTCCAAGCTGAGAGCGATTCTAGAAGGCCCGAGCAGCACGGGGGTGTGCATCTACGTCGCCATCGCCATTGGCAACAATTCCATCTGCTACCTGACACGACGAGCTGGGGCTCCCAGGTCTGCCCAGCCGAACAAGCAAGGAAACGGGCCCCTGCACCCCCGATACGCCGCCGGCCCCTCCGTCCTGCGACCAGCCAGGGGCCACCGCCCCATCTCGCTAGCAACCATGTCGGGCGACCTGGCTTACAACGCGGCCTTTATGTATGCGGCGACGATGCCCATACCCGTCCAGCGGTCCAGGACGCGGCGCTCCGCCAGCGCCCAGCAGCAGCCCCGACGCTCCAATTCCACCTCGCGCGCCGACTATCCAAGCGCTCGCCGTGCCCTGGGCCATTCGCGCACCTCGAGCGGCAGCCAGGCCAGCCGCTCCTCGCACGAGACAGCGCAGACTACGAGTACTCAGACGGCCGCCACGTCCCTGCAGACGGACCGCCCCGCCACCTCCGCAGCCGCCACCGTGGGGCAAAACAACCCAGCTGGAGCTGCCGACTCCCCTAACAGGGCTGTACATGCGCTGGCATCCGCAAAATCTCCCTCCTCCATGCATCGCCCGCATCGCCCGCGCTTCGACGACGACCTGCATGGCTTCGATGTAAGTACATCGTCTCTCCCGCCTCTGATGCCCGTCCCGGGAAGCCAATTGCGTCCTCGCAGTCCCTCACCCAGATGAACGCCCACGCCACCAGTGCCGAGTCGGTCTCGTCCGCGAGCGGCAGCATCTCCCTCTCCGCCCGCACCGCCATGCCCTCCGACCCCTCTGCGACAGGAGACAGCCCGCTGGCCTCGAGGCCCTTCGTCCTGCGCAACGGCCGGACCTACCTCAACGACGCGGCCCTGCCGTACCCCCTCCCGTCCGACCTGACGGAGCTGCACCGCCAGTCCCTGCGCACGCTGCTGTTGATCCAGCTGTTTGGGGCGCCGGTATGCTCCCCGTCGCTCACAAAGAGACCGCCTCGGCGGGTGCTGGACGTGGGCTGTGGCTCGGGCTTCTGGAGCATGATGTGCCACAGGTACTTCAAGGGCCGCGGGCACGGCGGCATCTCGTTCACGGGCATAGACATCGCCCCCTTGTCGCCCGGGAGTGCTGGCATGCCCTCGGATGCCGCAAAGCCCGACCGGGACATGAAGTGGCAGTTTATCAACCATGACTTGCGCCAGATGCCGTGGCCGTTGCCGACCGAGGAGTTCGATCTCATCATGGTCAAGGACATGAGCCTAGTCATGACCAACGTCCAGCAGCAGCAATTCATCGACGAGTGTCTGCGCCTTCTGACGCCCGGGGGCACTTTGGAAATATGGGAATCCGACCATCTCATCCGCATGCTTAGACCCCACATTCCTGGTTCGGCGCAGACGGGCGATGCAGACGAGCAGGAGGCTGCGGCGAACCTCGGCGCCTACATCATATCCTCGAATACGCCACTCTCCGCCCCGCTCAATCCGTTCCTCGTCGAATACAACAATTGGCTTACACGGGCTCTCGAGACCCGTAACCTGAGTGCCGTCCCCTGCACTTTCATTGGCCCTGTGCTCCTACAAGAATCGGAGATTCTCGCCGACGTCAGGTCGCGACGTCTAGCCGTGCCGCTCAGCGAAGTACGATGGGAAGGTCAGGGGCTCGGCGCCGTCGTCACCAGAGACAGCAGGTTGAATGCGGAGACCAAGGGCAAAGGCATTCCGTCAACAAAGGCGGAGCATAGGACGCTGACGGCGGGCCAACACGCACTGCGGAAGACGGCTCTTCTGACGGTGGTGCAGCAGGTACAAGCCCTGGAGCCCATCCTGCGCGAGGTCAGCGGCAAGAGCCAGGACGAGTGGGATGTTTGGCTGGGCAAGATGATGAGCGACTTGATGGGAGATGGCGGGGCGAGCTGGGGAGAGTGCCTAGAGGTGGGCGCCTGGTGGGCGAAGAAGAGGAAGAACGGACAAGATGGCTGAAGTACCATGAGATGCGAGTGGCCTCGCAACAGGTCAAGTCACCACGACGAAGGATTCACGATTTAAACGACCAGCTGATGCATATTCGACTCGTCGACGCCTGATGTTACGATACGCCCTCGAAACAGCTTATAAGCGCACATGCTACACATCTCTATCCACCCCCATCAACTTCAGGACAAGCCGCTGCAGCCTCTTCATTTTGCACATACATACATCTTACAGACATGGTCGATCAGGCGTTTGCATCGTACCTCTTCCTCAATGTGCGGTATCGTTTCAAATAGTACCTATACCCTCGGGCCGTTAGCGGGTGTTTATCGGGTGACGCGGCTGGATATCAATGAAGGGAGGGCCAGGCGGTGTTTGATTCGGCAGAGGGAATGATACTGGTGTCAACGGGTACGGGAGAAGAAACGGGTACGGGAGAAGAAACGGGTCGAGGAGGGACAAATTGCATGATGACGATGAGTTTGGCATAGGTACTCAGGCAGTGCATAGTTGTCTGCTGGTGTTGTTTTTGGATACTGGGCGTTTCCTAGTGTATGAATACTGCGTGCAAACGAGCTGTCTGGTCCGACATGGCCGCTGGGAATTCAAATAGAAGGCATATCACAGGTCCATCCAGGGTGACGTAAAGCGCAGGGGATCTTACAATGCTTCAATCTCTGTGCCAACACCGCGTCAGTGCAAGTCTCTCTACGCCTTAAGCTCCACGTACCCTTCTTGACGTACTCGGCCTGCGCAATGCCCGCGCGGATGCTGGCCTCGTCGCGCTCCGCGGCGCGCGAGATGAAGGCCTTGTGCAGCCGCGGGCGGAAGTAGCCGAAGCCGAGGGGATACTCTCGCCCCAGGTAGAGGAGCTCTGCGTGAATGTCAGTGGTGGGTGGTCGTCGGGTGAGGAACGGAGAGCCCGACCTTTGTAGATGGCGATGACTTGCCGTCTCAGCTCGGGGTTTGGGCTTGACATGTCGTGGCGTGGAGATGCATGGTGCAAGTTCAAGCACCTGTCCGATGATGTCGTTTCGTGGGGGGGTCTAGTCCAGCTGCCAGGTCCCACTAATAGCCTTGGGTGAACTCCAACAGCTAAGTCATACCCCAGAGCGCCGGTTGCGCCATCGCGACAGTCTGGGCACGCATCTTCCATCCGACATCTTGTCCCCCTTCCTCTGCGGCTCCGTCACTCCGCCGCCTCTACACGCACCGAGCGATCGCCACGATGCCGCCCACTGGCCTCCCCCCCGCGCTGCAAGTCTTCCCAACCCTCCGGCGCTTCCCCGCGCTGCGGCCCCGGCGCCAGGCCGAGGTGCCCATCGGATGCCGTGGGCGCGACGCCGGCGCCATCGACGCGCACGCCGCGCAGCAGAGCATTTTGCACCTGTACCACGACCTTGGCGTGCTGGTGTTTGCGGGCGCGACGCCGCGGCAGACGCAGCGCATCGGGGACGTGGTGCGGCAGGTCGTCGCGTGGGGAGGGCTGGACGGCGCGGCGGCAAGGATGGACGGCAAGGCCGGCGAGCACGGAAAGCGGAGGGCTGCCGATGGGGAATTGGCGAAGCAAAGGCGCGAGGCGGTGCTTGATAAGGTGCTGCGGCCGCTGTGGCAGCTGGAGAGGCAGGTATGGGCAGAGAGGGCGGAGGAGGTGTTGAAGAGTGGTCGAGACGGGGTGGAATAGGACATTGGCGGACGATGGACTACGGACATGATGCCGCACCTCAAAGCTGCAGACAAGACACGCAGCAGGTGGTGGCTGAGTATCATCCGTATGCAGGCTCGAGATATCCCGGCCCGCGGGCTCCGGTCGCGCAACAGTTTTGTACTCGTACAACCTCGAGCACGCGTGAAAGCCAAGTTGAGCACTCCTCATCGGATCCATCACTCACCGCGTGCTGCAGTTGTCCATGTCTTTTGGCGCTGGCGCTGAGGTTTGGCAGGTACGCAATGCTACGTCGGACTTCATTGATAGGCCTAGGCAGCTAACGAGCATCAGGCGGCCGGCGTGGCGACGTTGACGACCGACGTCCTCATCCACCCCGTCGAGACGCTCATCACGCGCATCCAGTCGCCCAGCTACACCACGCAGTACAAGGCCATCGACGGCTCCCACAGCCGGACCTTCTTCCGCGGCCTCTACCAGGGCTTCGGACCGACGGTCGTCGCGGGGGTGCCCGCCGCGGCCGCCTTCTTCACCGTCTACGAGGGCATCGGCGCCGCGCTCCGGGACAACGCATACGTGCCCGCGGTGCTGGCCCCGGCGCTCGGCAGCGCGGCCGGCGAGGCCGTGGCCTGCGCCATCGTCTGCCCCGCCGAGGTGCTCAAGCAGAACGCGCAGGTGTCGCGCGCCGAGGACCTGCGCCCGGGCGCGCGGTCGCACACGGCGGCGGTCATGGGCCGCTTCGCGCGGCGGCCGGCGC
>JALHCC010000499.1:0-40944 GCA_024340765.1 Tolypocladium cylindrosporum
GGGGGGGGGCATGTACCGGGTACCTCGTGGGAGATGGTACCCCTTGATGGTGGCTCTGTGGTCGAGCATGTGCGCTGTGGCGACGCTCGCACAGTAAGCCGGATGCCCTTCACATGCCTGACTGTCACGGGGGAGCTGCTGTTCGGCCGAACCACTGCCGGGCGATAGCGACATGGCTTGCCATTAGATATTCGTAATTGTGTTACTCCGTATATCATTCTAATATATGCCGCCCCTGGTTGTCTTCTACACTGCAGAGCGTGCCGTGTTGTTGGCTGCATCGTCGTGAACTCGTGTAAGCCAGCTTCGGCTGATCAGCAATAACAACGGGTATATCTCCTTCAGCAATGCCCACCGGATCACTTAGAGTCCTCTTTGCCAGCCTGAGACGCCTTCAGCGTCGCCTTATCGACCTTGGCAAGGTCCTTCTCATCCTGTATCGCCCACCAGCGCCTCAGCCCCTGTGCATACTCGACTTCCTCCTCGGTAACCTCGACCGGCGGGCCCTTGATCTGCGGCAGCATCTCCTCGTCTCCCTTTTCAAAAACAGCCCACGCTGACGCATCCCCCACCCTGACTCCGAACCCGCGGCCCTTTATTGACACGACCTGCATGCGCCGGAGTAGGACAATGTCTCCGGCGTGGACAACCGGCAGCGAGGCCAGATGCGGCCGAAACACGTGGGCCACTGTGACACTAGACGGGGCCGTCGAGGGATCCATGAGTATGAGCTCTAGCATGTAGTCCCGAGGGCCATGTTTGGGTCGATGCGGCTGGGGCGGAGTCGAAGTAGACACTGCCAGAATGTCGACAGTCTTGCTCAGAGAGGTGCGCAGGGCTCGCAGTGACAAGAAGTCTGGCAAGCTGGTCCGCAGCGACTTTTGAAGCTGTCGCTTCAGTGCCGCATTGTCTCCGTCTTCTAGCACCGAGCCGGCTACCGAGGGCGACTTCAAGACCGACTCTGCGACCGTGTCCGGGGACTTGGCCGGGGTTTGCTCGTTAGGCTTGCTGCGAAGTTCTCGAGTCGGTTCGGGAGTAGTGGCATGCCGCCGTGTGCTCCTGGTAGATGGTGGCGATGTCTTGGCTAAATGTGCGCTTGGATCTGCTTGATCCGCCATGCTGCGTGTCACCCGCAATGTGGTTGGTGAGTGATCGTCCTCTGGATGAGCGGCATCGCCCGCAGATACCTGTGCGAGAGACGCCTGTGCGAGAAGAAAGCTTGGGTCTGGTTGGCCGCTCTTGTTGCGGGTCGTACGCAGTATCGTTGGCGACTTTGGCTGCTTCTCGTGCCCAAACTCAGGTGCCGGAGCCCTGGCCAAGAGAGTGCTTGGGTCAAACCGATCGCTCTTCTTGCGGGTCACGTATAGCGTGGTTGGCGACTTTGGCTGCTTCTCGTGCCCGACCTCAGGCGCAGGAGCAGGAGCAGGAGCAGGAGCCTTGGCCAAGCGAATGCTGGGGTCCTCGTTTGACTCCCCAGTTGTATCGTTGGATCTCGTCTTCCTATGCGTCCGGCTCCGTAGAGACTTGGCCGTAATGAGAATTTCTGGCTCCTGGTCATCGCCCTTGTTCTGTACCACATCTGGAACCTCGATTGAAGCGGGCTGAGCGGCGCCAGACCCGCTGTCCACGTCGACCGCACCAGGCGCGGCCCGTTTGGTAGGCGACTGGTACTCTTCGTACTCCGTGATGATCTGCGCTTCTGCAGCTAAAGCGTCCTCGTCCTCCAGGCTCGGCTCCGCTTGGTGCTGGACCGGTACTGGTGCAGCACCCTCGGTCTGTGTTCCGTTTGGAGTTGGAAGCTGCACGTGCTCAACTTTCTCCTCGGTAACCACTGTGTCCACAGCCTCTGCGTCAGCCATCGCTTCGGAATCCGCTCGTAGTGATGCCATGCCATGATCTTCCCCAACCTCTGTGATTCCAGAGGACATCGCGGCATCTGGCATCGACTGTTCACGATGGCTCTCCGCTGGCTGCCCATCGGAGCCGTCTTGCATCATAACATCCGGGGCTGCCACAGATTCGTCCTTCTTGGCTCCAGTATTCTGCGTTTCTAGAGGCTCAGTATCCATAGCTTCGACGCCCGAGACATGGCGTATTGGTGCCGTCTCGATCGGTCCATCAGCAGCTCCGTCCATCATGAGTGCGAAGGTACTTTTCTCTTGCGGTTGCACGTCTCTGTCGATCGAGGGACGGGCCGGTTCTTCAGCAGTAAGAGTCTCGTCAAGGTCCATTGAATCCGATGGTCCAGAGTCAACGACGCCGGTGATGACTTGAGCTTCTGCTTCCTTCTCTGCCGGTCGCAATTCTTCAGGTTCTTGGCCGACAGGTTGACTCGCGTCTTTGTCCTTGGCCCCTCCATCAACGACGTCAGTAGCTTCTGAGGGGGCCGCATGCGCTGGCTGAGAAGCTGGGGCGCGATCCTCAGAGCCGGGCTTTTCGTCTGCCCCATCTTCTGCTGGTTCAGAGGTTTCTTGAGCGTCCCCGGCTTCCAGTTCAGTCTTCACTGAGGGCTCATGCCCTCCATGGGCCTCTGCATGTTCTGCAGAGCCAGCAAGACTCTCGAGCTCGGGCTCGCTAATCGGGCTTGGGCCCCTGGGTTGTGCAGAAGGTATGCTGGATGTAGTCTGGGCCGCCGGAGGCTCGTCCTCGTCCTCCGAGTCCGAGAGGAGGCTAATGAAGACTGGCTCTTCAGGGGCAGACACCCTCGGTGGGGGGGCAGAGGCCTGGGCACCATCGTCGTCGTAGCCTTCCTCATCTTCCTCGTCATACTCCTCTTCATACTCCTCATCATATTCCTCGTCTTCGTAATAATCGTCTTGCACGTCGTAGTCTTCGGCTCCGCCATCGGAGGAGCCAACGTGATCCGCCCTGGCGTGAACTGCGTGCTCTTCCGCGTCGAGGCCGTCTTCCGCGCTCTGTGCGGACTCCTCGTCATAGCTAGCCTCATCGTCGTGCACTTGTACGCGCTCTTCCACTTGCTGTTCCTCTTCTATCTCGGACTCGTCGGACTCGTCGGATTCGTCGGACTCCTCAGTGAGATCGACTGCCTGTTGTTCAACATCGCTGCCGTCTGGCAGTGACTCGTCCTCGGACTCTGACTCGTCATCGGCCTTCGCATGATCATAGTTCCTTAGATCATAGTCCTCGCTGGGGATATCTCCACCATCTTGATACTCCTTTCCCGTATCGTCTCGACCAACTGGTTCTTGTTCGGCCTCTCGAGGTGCATTTTCCTGTGGTGCCTCGTCCTCCCGGCTAGTGGAACGGTGGGAGTTGCGTGCAAACCCATCGATGCTTGCTGCTTCCGACTCAGCATCCAGCGACTGCTCTCTCGGAGATGAGGAGTTGGCCACCATAGCCATGGAATGATGATCGGAATTTTGCAGGGGCGCTGATGGATATTCGGCATGGGCAGCTTCACCGTGCCATGCCATGTCCTCCGGTGGCGGCGCATCGTAGTACACGTGGTGTTGGGCAGACATCTCGGCCGGGAACTGCAAGCTCGGGTCGATATTCGAGGTTGTCAAGGGAAATCCATGGTCGCCAAATGTCGCAATGGGATAGTCTGAAGTTGTGGTGTCTTCACCAAAGGCGCCTGTGCTCATCACTGGGCCTTCAACTGATGGCACGCTGAACATATTTGCATCATCGTGCAGCTCCTGTGCACCCAGCCCTGAGCCATGGTTTTGCAAAGCGTCTGTCTCGTATGCCATGACGGGTTCTTCTGCTGAGCGAGGGGCCACATGGTGGCGGATCCCCTGCCCAAATAGCGCCCTCGATGGTGTCTGAAAGCTAACATGATTGCTTTCATGCAGAGTACCGAGTGATAGTGGCGTCGGTGTCGGTGGTACAGCGGGACCAGCCAGGCGAGACTCAGCCGAGACTTGGACGTCCATAGACGGGCTGAAATACAAGTCTTGTGTTTGGCAGCCTTCGTCTTTCATCGCTGTTGGTGGCGGTGAGACCTTGGGAGTGCCTGTAGGCACTTGTGTTTCCGTGTTCGATGCCGACTCGTCGCTGGGAGGGCTCTCGTGATCTGGTAGCTGGTTCGCCTCGGGGCTTGGGGATCGGCTGCTATATCTCCAAGCGGTATTGTTCATGCTGAATCTTGGCCGCCGCTTGCTCTTGCCCTTCTTCCCCTTGTCCTCGTCAAAAATATCGAGTCCCCCTTCAAAAAGGGACCCGTACGACACCCTGGCTCGCTTGAGAAATGCCGGTGACGCGTATTCTTCCGGTTCAAACGTCGAAGAAGCCAGTCGTTTTGCGGGAAGCGAAAAGGCTGCAGTCCGCGCGATCGGCGTGGCATGGTCTTCGAGAGGTTGCGATTCGGGCAGAGGGGAGGTAAGTCCGCGCACTGGGCCATCCTCTGATGGAGGTTGGGGTTCCTCCTCCTCTGGCGCATCGATGTCTATGACATCTGGTCCTTCGGCGTCGGCTCTGCGAAAGTTCAGTAGCAGACGGCTGGTAAACCTCAGCTGCCAGTCCTGGGTGCTGGCGGGCAGCCGTGTCCGCGCCTGATGACTCTCCCATTTCGCACCCTCCAAGCTGATGCGTATTTCGTCGCCGGCCCCGATGCCAGAGTCCGCGAGCGCCCTGCCCGCAGCGCCATGGAACTCGATTCGGAGCTGTCCCCTGTCACGCCGGAGTCGAAAGTCATGCTCGGCAAGGATGAACGCGATTGACTTGCTCACCACGCTGTAGGGCCAGGTGATGGTGATGACGCCGTCAACAACGCGCGCCTTTGCATTGTCGATGTCGGGATGGAGCTGCGCGATGGGCGTTGCTTCTGCGCTCCGAAGCGCCTCCAACGCAGATCGAGTGTCTGCCATGGTCGGACGCGCAGCTTGCAAAGACCACTGCAGTCATGAGGGTGGTTCAGTACGTAAAGCGCGCCTGCGGGATGGCCGCGAGTAGCCAGAGAGTCATTATCGAGGTGCGTGGACGGAGGCGACGTCTGTTGAAGGCTCAAGTCGCGTCGTCGTGTTTGCTGAAAGCTCAACTGAGCAAGCTCCAGTTGGCGACAGCCATAAGCTCCCGGTCGCCGTCCCACAAACGGCAGGCGGTGTGGTGTCTCCATATTTGCGCCAGCGGATTCTCGATTAGATAACTCCGTATTAGTAGATCACCTCATCGCGGCTGTGATGCCACTATTGGTGTAGAACCACGCGAAATCCACTCATGGGAGTCATTACCGCGCATATATCATTGGTGCTCCCGTCGTTTCCGAAAGATGCGTTGACCATGTTGTAGCAACGGTTTCGTCCTTCGCCCCCAAGCCGTCTTCCAGCCGTATGGGATTTGTGGCCCGAGTCCGTGGAACCATGGGCTCCTTGAACCCCAAGATCTTCCAGGTAAGCAGGGTCGCCGTCATCGGAGCCGGTCCCTGCGGCCTCGCCGCGGCCAAGTACCTTACAGCTCTGGGCACTTTCGACTCGGTCGTCATCTTTGAACAGCAAGATGAAGTCGGTGGCATCTGGAATTACAGCAAGGTTGCGCCAGGACGCTACCCTGTGCCGCAGACGGACCCCTTCTATCCGCCAGACTCCCCCGTCCAGGCGCCGCCACATGAGGCACCCATCTTCCCGTCTCCCATGTACGACAAACTCCATGCAAACATACCTGGGTCCTTGATGCAGTTTCACGACCAGAAATTCCGGAAGGACTCTTGGGTGTTTCCAAGCCGTGAAGACATACAAGAGTATCTGCTCAAGTATGCCGAGGACGTCAGACACTTGATCAAGTTCTGCTTTCAAGTAAAGGCCATATCGCTCGAACCCGAAGATGGTCGGGACAAGTGGCGGCTCGAAGCTCACTCGACTCTGAACGACCAAACCATCAACGAAACCTTTGACGCGGTCGTGGTCGCCAACGGACATTACTCGGTGCCTTTCATCCCAGATGTCAAGAACATCACGCCCTTTGACAAAGTGCATCCCTCGGTCATTACCCATTCCAAGCAATATCGAACGGCGGATGCTTTCCAGGATAAAAAGACAATCATTGTCGGGAACGGACCTTCGGGCGCGGACATTGCGCTTCAAATCAACAAGGTATCCAAGGGCAAGGCTCTCCTGTCCGTAAGGTCGCCGACGCCGCCTGAGAAGCTGGCTCACACCGGCTGCGAGGAGGTCCAAGAGATCACGGAGTTTCTCGTGGAGCAGCGAGGCGTACGGTTCAAGGACGGCAGAGTCGAAACCGACATCGATGCCATCGTCTACTGCACAGGCTTCCTATTCAGCTATCCCTTCTTGCCCGAGCTTCAACGCAACCTCGTCACAAACGGACAGGGCGTCCACGGCTTGTACAAGCACCTCTTCAATATCCAGCACCCTACCCTCGTCTTTCCCGCGCTCAACATGAAATCCGTTCCGTGGCCGTTGTCCGAGGCGCAAGCCGCCATCTTCTCTGCGGTCTGGTCCAATAATCTCCCACTGCCACCCGTTGCAGAGATGGAGAAGTGGAGCAAGGAGCTGGAGGAGCGCGAAGGCGAATCGCTTCATGTTTTCCCACATTTGGGAGACGGATACTACATCAACGAGCTTCACGACTGGGCGATGAAGGCAGCGCATGTGGGAAAGGAGCCGCCGCGATGGGATGACGAACTATTCTGGCAGCGAAGCGTGTTTGTCGAGGCGAAGCTGCTATTTGAACAGCAGGGCTCCAAGGCAAAGACTCTCGACGAGCTGGGCCTCCACTACGATCCAAATCGAGAGAAGTGAGCTCTTAACGTTTGAGATTATGGCATGCCATTAAGCCAAAGCTGTGCAGCGGTTCGATTGAGATGATACTAGATGACGAACGACATATCAGATCACAACTTCAGTCAACGTATGAGATAGATGGCAGATACAGTCTAGTTTTATCTAGAATCTCAAGCATCAATATTGACTGCATTATCATTCCCGCACATGATGAGTGCCCAGACCGTCGGCACAGCCAGCCAGATCGCCGACTCATTGGCGGCCCAGCCGGGATGTGACGTTCGGAGTTCGCATGCGCTAGACGTCACCGAAACCTTCAACACCGTGCTATACATCAAGCACTGTCGATCCTCGATTGCACTCAATTGAACCAGCCAAATTCATTTTCACCGCTAATAATCACACATACTGTCCACGTCAATACCATACTGGGTCGGAGCGCTTCTAAACATCTGGCCATAATATTCAACGCAGCTCCATGGCTCCCAAGACCGACTCTCCTAACTCCGGCCGCACCGAGCTCGAGCGCCGCCTGGCATTTTGGGTCTGCCTGCTCGGAAACTCCCTCGCAAACGTCGTCATACACGAGTTCGTCGTGCCTCAATTCAACTTACCGACCATCATACACCTGGCCCTCGTGGGCGGGGCGATTGCCTGGCTCATGACGCAGGCATCTCGTGGGGTGTATATCCGCATCACCGGCGAGGAGCTGCAGCACCCGCGGGAGGTGGTTATTCTCGGGTCGGTGCCGTACATCCTAGTGCTTCTCTCATTTCGCGTCTTCTATAGAGATAATGCGGGATTGCTGTGGAAAGACGGGGAAAACTGCGGGTGTTGAGATGCGAATCAACGGTGCCAAAGTGGGTTGATCGCATACACCTTTCGTTCCACGGATGTTGGACCAGACACAGATGCAACTAAGAGATGAATAACTGGCCATTCATGCGCCTTGGAGCTCATTACAGGTATGCCTTCGCGCACCCTGTCCCGTCTTTGGTATTCCCGAGCTTAGCGGCCGTCCTAGCGATCCTACAGAGCAGACGCCGGCTCAAAACGAGACAGGCATGAGTCACTCACACCGAACCTGGATAGCTTCTTCCCGGGGCCCATCTTGGTGGTGAGGCGAGGAACTACTATGTGTAGGGCCCTCGGATCCGCAACATGAACGGGCCGAAGGCTCAGCGCAACCAAGCAAGGCCTCCAGCGACCCAGGGGCTCTAAGCCTCGCTCACAGGCAGAGGCAGCCTTAGTTCAACACAGTCAAGCAATAAAAATCATGCAAATTCGTCAACCGGGGTCCTTTTCGGGGGCGGGGAACGCCAACACCGAGTCCCAGCGAATATCTTGTAGTGTGCGAAGGCTCCGACTTTGTACCTTGATAAGTCGTGTTCGGGAAGGTGCTTACAATACTGCTTAAATTGTTTTGCTAGTAAAAGTAGAAGCAACTCGACGCTGCTCCAAGTAGTGGTCAGGAAGAGTAAAGACGAGCAAGGAATAGGAGAAATGTGCGGCGAGTGCAAGGTCGGAGCTCTAGCCGTTGCTTTACTCTCTTTGTGCATTCGCAAACCCCATCTTGTCCTATCAGCGCCTGCTTGGGATACTCGAGGCTGCTAAAACCCCTCAAGGACAAGGGCAGCATCGCGTCATGGCTGGGGCTGGATTGTTTGGACATGGGCTTAATAGTTTACGCAAGTTGGCGATTCATAGGTTCACGGCATCAACATCATCACGACAGTGTAGACGAAAACAAATTAGTCGTCAAATCTCCTTTTTCATTGAAGAGCTCGACCGTCCAGAAGCCATTACGCCTCGAAACTAAACCGTGAAATTCCAGCCCTCCAACACTTCCAACCCAACTGCACACCCAGCGAGGTTGATTTACTGCTGCTGCTTCTTCTGCGACTCCTGGGCGAACACGGAGGCGTAGGGGTTCAGGCGCAGCATGACCTGCTTGTTGCGCAGGGGGTTCTTCTTTTGAACAGCGCCGCGGCGGGTGATGGCCTCGCCCTTGGGGGCGTTGAGGGAGCTCTGGATCTCGGAGCTGTTGATCAGGCGGGTCAGATCGGCCTGGGAGACGACGTTGGAAGGCAGCATGAAGTCGCGCTTGTGGGCCGAGGGCACGGTGGTGGAGCCGTAGATCTCGTCGAGGGCCTTGAAGGCGGCGGAGGTCCAGACGATGAAGCGGCCCAGGTGGCCACCAGGAGCCAGCTGGAGCAGGTTCAGGGCGGTGACGGGGCACGTCTCAACACCGGGGATGTTGCGGAAACCCTGGACGAGCTCCTTGCCGTCGGTCTCGGGGGCGTACACAACAAGAGGGCCACGTCGCTGGCGGTGGCGGCGGCCACGGAGCTTGCCCTTGCCAGCACGGAGCTTCTTGGAGCCCTTGACCTTCTCAAGATCGGGACCGGCACCGACAGCCTTCAGGAGACCCAGGGAGGCGGCAGTGCGGCCCATGGCACCGGCGTCGAACAGAGCGGAGTCGACAACGAGGGGAACCTCGGGGATGGTCATGATCTGGTGGCCACGAGCCATCAGGAGAGGGGCAGCCGCGGAAGCGGCCAGGGCGGAGCAGGTAGCATATCGCCTGAAATTCTTGGTTAGCTTCCCCGCCTCTATCCAACGAGTTCAACAGCTGCTTACTTCTGGCCCTGGTTGACCTTGATGTGCCACTTGCGCCAGATCTTGGTAGGGGCGAACATGCGACCGGAGCGGCACATGTTACCGAAGGCAGCCTGACCGGCACGGTGGGTACCGCCACCAGAGACACGGGGAATACGGGCAACAGCGCGGCCTGGTGTTTTCCATTGTCAGCCCAACGTTTTAATCACTTTTCGAGGCAGCAGCGCAGAATTTGCCAGGGCCATCGGCACCCCCAACCGGCTCTCCGCTGTCCATCGCGTGCTGCCCCTCCGCGTATTCCAGGGTCACTAACCAGTTCCCCAAGACTCGGCAGAGGTCTGGTGACCAGCCTTCTCGCTCACGGCGTACGGCTGGCGCTTGTTCTTGGCCATGCCGGTGTGCACCTGCTGGACGATATCCGGTCGGATAGGGCTGGTGAAGACGGCCGGGATGGGATGGGTAGCTCCCGTGGGAGCACCATCTTTGCCGATGATGGAGACGGTAGGTCGCGAAGCCATTGTGAAGGTGGGACTTGGACCTGAGGAAGATTCAGAGTCAGTATTGATTCGAATTGGTCGAGCAGTCGTTGCTGCAAAGGTGCGGGCGGCTCACCTCGGTCGTCGTGCGGCGTCGAAATTTGGTTATGGAGATGGAGGTTGGAATTCGGGCTCGCGATAAATTTCACCTGGGATTTTTTCGTGGGCGGAGACCCTAAGCCTGCGGTACGTTCCTTAAGCGAGGGTGGGGGCTGCACACGTGATTGGTGTGTTGCAGCCAAACGGTGCGAAGGACAGTCCGTGGGCATTCTAGCACTGTCATGGAATGCGAGTTCCACTTTTCCATCATTTGATGGAACGACATCGATCCAAGTCACTGCGGCATGTAAGACAGGTTGCTGACAGTATCCCATTTATCGTATTGCCGTTTTATCCATTTCGTCGTTAAATCGTTAGGTATGCTTACATCGCGTAGCTGGATAATCTCCAAGCTTTGTCTTGTCCAAAAAGCCGTCTCTCTATTCCCACCTCTTCCACTCCCGAACCAGTCTTTCCACCTGTTGCTCTGTCCATGCATCACTTCGCTGTGCTCTATCCAATTCAAGAAGCTTGTCGAAGATATCAGCCTCGATGTTCCGTCTTTCCAGCACCTTTTCTTTCAGATAGCCGGGATCTCTCCGTCGACAGGCTTTCTGGAATATTTCCCGCATCCTCGGAGAGTAAAGTTGACACGTTCCCGACGGCAGCCTTCGCGGGTCCACGTAGAAGTTCCGAACAATGGTGTTTCCCTCTCCAAGTTTTGGACGGACAACCTCATCGAAGCACGCGCCACACACAGTAAACTGGGGTAGAAACTGCATGACGTGCCAGTACCCGTCGTGCACAGGGCTGTCTTCACGGCACTGGCTGCCGATGCTAAGCTGCTGCAGGTCCCGGGCCAGGTTTGCAATGTTTGGTGCCTGGTTGGCCACAAACGCCTTATCTGATGTTGTTTCAAACGCATCGAAATACAGCACAAACTGTTTTCTCTTCGGCGTGAAATGCAGGGCGCAGATATCCTTTGTCGGCTCTGACCTAGACTCCAGGGGGACGAACACTCCGGTCAGTTTCGGTAGCAAAATTTCAACCGTCCTTGCGCACTCATAGCAAACCGCGAACTCAGGGACTGGCCGTTTTGTGTACGGGTCCTTGACCGTCAGCCAGTTGCGAGCCACTTTGCGATTGCCGGGACACGCTTCAACGCGTGACGAGGTCACCACATTCGCGATTTGGTAAAACAATCGCAAATCTGGCGTTTCGTACTTCTCCATCAGGAGCCAGGCGATCCTGTACCAAGCAGACGATCCAAAATCACAGGCAATGGCCTCTCCTGTCGGGCGGAGCATAGGTTGAAACTGCGTTCGAAACTCGGACTTAGCAAAGACACTCTCGTAGCAGGTGGGACAGATATTGAAGTCTGTACGAGGCAGCGTGAGCCAGTCCATCATCCCGGCCACGGGGTATATGCGAGGACACTCGGGCAGTCCTTCTGGTCCATCTTTGTCTTTGCTTTCTGAGTAGCGTCGGTACGAGCCAACTGGCCTGCCGCCGTCGGCACGTAGTCCGTCCCTCTCGGGATCGAAAGACGGGATTTTCCAAGATCCCGGCGTTGCTGTGGGAGTAACGGCTGGCGAAGTCGCTTTGATCGCGTCCGGCGGTGGCTCGGGCATAGACAATATGGGAATCGGCATAGGTGCTGCCTGATCTGGTGCCACATCGGCATCGTCGATTCCGAGGCCAATATGGTCATCATCATCCGGGTATGGCAGTTGTGCTCTCGGGCCATCTGGCCGCTTCCGTTCACCATATACTGGGAATGTGGCGGAGGTTCGAGGCATCATAGCAGCAGCACCCGCGGCAGCAGCCGTTGCGAAGGCTGCTTGACTCGGCGAGGGAAGAGGTGCTGTGCTCGTTCGAGAGTGTGACCTGGCTTTCCCGGTACCACTGGTATCCCTGTCCGAGCTGGCGGTGGCCGGGCGTCCTTCTTGAACCACAATGGGCTTGTTCTGTGTGTACGAATATGTGTGCGGATCCTTTGCGTATTCACCGCTTGAACGGCTCGGCTCCCGAGACACGTGAGGCGAAGAAGTTTTTACCCTTTCTCCATTACTCCGCCCGTAGGGCTGGGAATTGTCTCTCCTTTCGCTGCGGGACGACGAGGGGTCTTTTCGGGTTCGAGATTCGCTCGGCCATTCGTTTGACATTCTTCTCGATGATTTACCAGCTTCGTAGCTCGACTCGGACCGCCTAGCCGTGGAGCCCGTTGGTCTTCTCCTGTGATACTCGTCATCCCGTCTTCGATCGCCCGTCTCGATATGACTCTGTCGAGTTGGTGAGCGTCCACCAGAGGCGGATGACGAACCCAGGCCCCGGTATGCATTCTCTCGCCCACCAAGCCCACTCTGGATGATTTCTGGGGAGAGCAGTTGGTCTCCGTACGGTCGCGACTGACGAGGAGAGAAGTAATCGGGCCGGCCGGCACTCGCACTGGACCGGCTCCGGTGGTGCTCGGGTGGCCGATTAGGGCGCATGTCGGTCTCCAGCGGAGGTAGATCCTGTCTGCTCTTTCTTCGCTGCAGGCCAGGCTTCTCACTATCAGCTCGCGGCTGTTCCTTGCCCGGGCCCGACTCGTAATTTCGGCCCGTGTCCGTCTTGGACGAGGTACTGTCTTCCGGTGCAGGTGTTCTCAACGACTTGCTTTCAGCTATCTTGTCTTCCGAACTTCCGTCTGGCGGTTCATTTAATATCACGAACCGCCGCTCTGGATTATGTTCGTGGACTTCCAATATGATTGGGTGCTGTTCGATGTCGCCTCTTGATTGTGGCTCCCCATCAGAGGCGCTGCTCGTACAGGAGGTCCCATATTCCTTTGCCAGCGAAACCACTTCATCTTCAACACTTGGAGGTGGTGGGTAGGATCGGCGCGAGGGCGACCTGCGGTCAAGCGACCGTGGGACGTTGTTGTTTGCCGTCGGGAGTCGCGGTGAGAGCGGGGGCGTTTGCGGCTGTGGCGAGGTTCTATCCCCGATGGTCAGCAACGCACGAAGGCCGGAAGGGAAAGGATACGGACTGGCACGGATTCTTGGCTCGCGAAGTGGTAAAGTACCCCGTCTGGAGGAGGTTCTGGATGTTGAGCGAGTCCTCCATTTTGCTGTCTCACTTGTCCAACCAGGAGGCAGGCATCGCAAGCAGATTGAAGCGCACAGAAAGTGTTCCCGGGACAACGTGTTCGCCTGGTGGCCCGCGTGATGTCAACGCCGCTGTGTTTGTGCTCCCCGGTGTCCTGACGACGGTGCAAGGAGCAGAATCGACAACCAGAGTAGCAGAAGTAAGACGGCACAAGCTACGATCAGTTTCACCGCGAGACTGCGGACGGAGTGGCGCTCAACGAGGACGGGAGAGGGCGGCAAGGGCGGCTAGCAAGGGCCCGCCACTAGTCACAAGCTTCCGCTGCTGTGAAGAAATGGAAGCAGGGGGACGGTTTGTGACTGGGCAAGTTGGAATGCAAAGGTACGGTTCGAGGCGCAGCCAACCGCAGGTGGCGATGACATCGTCAGTGGACCTGCTAGAAAAGCACAGCCTGACACATTCAGCCCCCCGCTCCTGGCGTGGACGGCTCCACGTTTTGCCCGTCAACCATGTTCTGGAAGCTGCTGAGCTTACCCTGGACCCCGATGCTGACTACCATAGAAGGCGGAGCAGCCCTGCTTTGCACCGTTACACGACGACGGACTTTTGCGCAAGGCGACCATAATCACAAGACTTGGGGTTTTCTAATACACCATTGCTTTCCGTACTGCGCAGCATCCCAAATATGCTTCTAGTATCTGGTCTTGATCTCGTGCCTTCTGCTCAAAACACCGCGGGAGATATTCTCACCTTGAGTACGACGCAGCGCTAGTATCCAACAGCACAGGTTCATTCGATTTCACATGTTCCCTATTTGCGAGATACAATACCTTCACCAACAGACATCGAATAACATTGACAAGATGTCCTGGGCCAAGTGGTGTGGCGCCACATCCTTCAGGCAAGGCAGCTTCTTGCCTGGTGCAACACTGTAACAAGTCACAGGATGGCTTTACTATGAAGGGACCGGGGAAAAAATCCGTGATGAGGCTGCGCACATGTAGGCTGCTTTAACCCTGGCGAGTAACATTCTACCATCCTTCCCGCAGTATCCTACAACAAGGCGTCTCGTCACGCATGAAAGCCAAAGCACAACTCACTATCCAACCACCGTCCAACGAATGTTAACATGCCCCCGCGTTGAAACTTTGCCAGTCACGAAACCTCTTCCCCGCCGGTAACACCGAAATACAAGCCGCCTCCCAAGGCAAGGCAGTTTCAGTCCTCCAGAAACTCCTGGATATCCGCGTCCTCATGCTCGGCAGCCCTCCGCCTCTCTTCCTCCTCGAGCAGATTCTTGAGCATCTGTCGCTGCCTTGTCCTCGCTTTCTGGCCCCAGTCCGCACCAGTCCCGTCACCCTCATCCTCGTCCTCGGCATTGTACAGCTTCTGCTTGATGCCGCGGAACTCGTTGGGAGTCATGTCCGGGTCGATCACGTCCTTGTCCCTGGACTTGGCGTCCTCCTCCTCCAACTTCTTGACGGCAAACTTGGTGCCCATCTTCATGACATAGGGCCGTAGCAGCATGTATCCTCCTACGATCACGATGAGGCGGATCCACGACTGGAGCGACATGTCGGTGAAGGCGCTGGAGAGGTTGTTGCTGGCGTTGTGGCCATACTCGGCGAGACGATCCGCGAGATTGCCCAACACGTTGAGTCCCGGCTGGTTTGACCCCGGCTGCGGTGTTTGTTGAGCCATTGTTGTGAGAGAGGATGATGCGTCGGTGATGGTCAACACAGGCGATGAGAGGCGAGAAATGCCAAGGGAGCCCGGGATGCAAAATTGTTCGCGTCTGTGGCCCTGCTTTCAAGGGACGTGTTGGCCACGATGGCAGCAGCAAAGGTTCCGGTACACAGATGCTGTATAGGATAGGTAAGATGCAGAGGCCCAGGGTGTCGAGTGAGGTTAACGATGGGATGTAAAGGTAGTGATGCAGTAGTTGCGTAGGTGTTTGCTGATGCCAGTTATATGTCGCATGCGGACCCTGCACGCCTCAGTGAACACTAACTGAAATTTAGCGAGCTGCTGCCGACCGTCCCGCCGCTGTCGGTCGAGAACCACTTTGATCTCTAGACCCATGTTGAGAGCGCCGTTGGATTAAGGAACCACGGCGATGCGATAGATGAGCCATTGTTTGTCCATGCTTTTGTATTATCTGGCCAATGGCCATCAGAACTACGAAGTGCGAGCGCTGTGAATGGACGAGCTGCCAGAGTTTTGTCGGACGGCGTCGACGGTCCTGAACCAAATGGCGACAACGCCATCATCAGAGCCATTGGGGAGTATGCAACTTGAATGCATGGAATCAAAAATTCAGACGCTTTTCAGACCAGCATAATCGCCTGAAAGAATTAATGAATGCGACTCTCTTCGTCACTTACACAGGTCTTCCAACGATGGAACCTCGCGCGCTCACGTGACCACGCCCCCCCATCTGGACCACCCTTGTCGCCCTGGCATGGCAGCCGGAGGAGCTCATAAAAATTTCGAAGCCTTCCAATCGACGGCTGCTAGGAAGCTCTCTCTGCGTTCGACCTCCCACATCCCTCTCCGCTCCGCTCATTCCCTACTTCGGCAGCTGTGTTCCCTCAATAATTGTGGCTCAAGATGTCGACCGCCTTCAGATCAGTTGCACCGTTCCTACGGACCGCGCGACACGGCCTCAAGACCGGCCATGCTAGCCCCCTTCAGTCCGCCATCAAAAGCCAGAACGCCGCTGGCATCCTTAACCTCTACCGCACATACGCCGTCTACGAGCGAACGAAACCCCACGTGAACATTGGTACGCGACGCTTTCGTCATGTCGGGTATTGCGCCTGAATGCTGACAACCTGGACTAGGCACAATTGGCCACGTCGATCACGGCAAGGTGCGCAACGGAGCGATATGTTGCGTGTCACCTGGCATTGGCTGACATCTAGGCATCCAGACCACTCTCTCGGCCGCTATCACCAAGAGGCAAGCCGAGAAGGGCTTTGCCAACTTCCTCGAGTATGGCGCCATTGACAAGGCTCCCGAGGAGCGGAAGCGTGGCATCACCATCTCCACCGCGCACATCGAGTACTCGACCGAGAACCGACACTACTCTCACGTCGACTGCCCTGGCCACGCCGATTACATCAAGAACATGATTACCGGTGCCGCCAACATGGATGGTGCCATCATTGTGGTCGCCGCCTCCGATGGTCAGATGCCCCAGACCCGAGAGCACTTGCTGCTTGCCCGACAGGTCGGCGTCCAGAGGATCGTCGTCTTCGTCAACAAGGTCGATGCCATTGACGACCCTGAGATGCTGGAGCTTGTCGAGATGGAGATGCGCGAGCTCCTCACCACGTACGGCTTCGAGGGCGATGAGACTCCCGTCATCATGGGCTCTGCTTTGATGGCTCTCCAGAACCAGAAGCCTGAGATTGGCCAGCAGAAGATCGACGAGCTGCTCAAGGCCGTCGACGAGTGGATCCCCACCCCTGAACGTGACATGGACAAGCCTTTCCTCATGTCCGTCGAGGACGTCTTCTCCATTTCCGGCCGTGGCACCGTCGTCTCTGGCCGTGTCGAGCGCGGTATCCTGAAGCGCGACGATGAAGTTGAGCTGGTTGGCAAGGGCAAGGAGGTCATCAAGACCAAGGTCACCGACATCGAGACCTTCAAGAAGTCCTGTGAGCAATCGCTGGCTGGTGACAACTCTGGCCTTCTCATCCGCGGTATCCGCCGCGAGGATGTCCGACGTGGCATGGTAGTCTGCAAGCCCGGCACCGTCAAGTCGCACACTCAGTTCCTGTCCTCGCTCTACGTTCTCACCAAGGAGGAAGGCGGTCGCCACACCGGCTTCCACGAGCACTACCGCCCTCAGCTCTACCTCCGAACCTCTGACGAGTCTGTCGACCTGACGTTCCCTGAGAACACCGAGGACGCTTCATCCAAGATGGTCATGCCCGGCGACAACGTTGAGATGGTTGTTACCCTGACAAACCCCAACGCCATCGAGGTTGGACAGCGATTCAACATCCGCGAGGGCGGCAAAACTGTGGCCACCGGCCTGTGCACCCGCATCATCAAGTAAGGGTATGCACAACAAGGAGCGAGCGGCATCACGCGGTTGGGCCTGTGCATGTGAAAAAGGGGGCTGTTCGATGCCCCTGAGTTGGGTCAC
The DNA here is from genome assembly GCA_024340765.1 of Tolypocladium cylindrosporum. Taxonomy (NCBI): domain Eukaryota; kingdom Fungi; phylum Ascomycota; class Sordariomycetes; order Hypocreales; family Ophiocordycipitaceae; genus Tolypocladium; species Tolypocladium cylindrosporum. Next base: position 17,142 of record JALHCC010000499.1, read on the forward strand.
GACGTAACGAGCGTCTGCGACGGACCAATTTCCATGGTTCGAGTCAAGATTGGCTCTTGTATATTCCACGAGATGGGACCTGGAGGATCTCCACTCTGCTTCTTCCCATTGTCTTGATATGTGTAGTTTAGACGGGCAAAAGGGGAAGGCAGTAATAGACGATGTAAGACTACAATCGTCATCTCACACCCTATACGGTCACAGGAACAATCTTCATGAATGAATTAATGCCCCTCGGTCCGAATCACGGCGGGCGAGTTGTGTTGGGTGGAAGCGAGCTGCTGCGCCCTCACAGCTCAACGGCAGCATCGTGGCCAAGTTCTTCATGTTCTGGATAATCGATTCAGTCGTCGTGCTCGGTAGCATCACATGTCCGGACTCGTGGAAGCAGAATATCGGCATTCGGCGGCATTCGTGAGGGTTCGCGAGAAATATGGTTCCCAATGTAATTGGTATTCGTCTATCCTCGGAGGATGTTCGTCAGACGCACGATCTTCCTCAAAACCAAGCAAGCCATTAAACTCCGGTTCCAAGCGGCCGCCGCCCTCTGAGAGATTTTCGCGAGGCCATCATGACTGCTGTCAAGCAATGCATCCTCCACCGCCGTTCCCCTTTCCCTCCCGGAATCGTAATGCTCGTTTATCGGTACTATTGCGCAGAATCTCGTCAGTCTTCCCAACTCTCGCGTCGTGTCGTAGCCGCGTTTCGAGAGGGCCTCGTATCGTATCGCTCTTGCTCACCTTGTTGAAGCCGATGTCCTTGGCCTTCTCACGGAAGCATTGACGGCACAGGTTGAGGTCGTACTTTCGGATCAGACCGGCCTTGTGCTTGCAGACGCGGCTATACAATTCGTCCAGGTTAGTGCTCCGTTGTAACGCTCGTTCGACTCTGCCTTGCTGGGGCGGCAGAGAGAAAATGCTCATTCAGGAATCGTACCAGCTGCGAGAGCCCTTGCCGTAGTTTCGGGGACGCGAGTTCCAGACGCTTTCGTGAGACATGGTTGCGGTGTTTGGTGGCCGAAAGCTGCTGGGTGAGGTGGGAGATTTCGCGAGGGTTGGAAGTGGGCGGGAATTTTTGTGTGATTTTCTCGCGACGTACCGCCAACCGATTGGAGGGTTGGCAGCCCCAGCCCGTGAGCGGGCTCCACGAGAGACTGGTGTCGGTCACGTGATGGCCATAGCGGTGCACCAGAATGCTTATCATCACGTGCACCCCCTGACAGTGCGGCTTATCGGCGGCCAAAGCTTGCGTGGGGCATCCACCGTTGGCCTGCGCTAGCTGACGGACTGCCACCTCTAGGCTCCAGCTGAGCTCATCATTGCAACCTGGCATCTCTGGCATCGGATTTCAGAGCATCATTGGTTGCAATCACTTTCGCGGTTCATACTTCAATCTCAAGTGGCATTTAGGTACAGTCCAATTCCTCGCGTGGTTCCGTGCTGTTTAATGTATTGCCCCGTCGTCTAAATTGTCCATGCGCAGCATCTCGTACTTCGTACCACCACTGAAATCCGCCCGTCATGGTCCTCCTCAAGAGCTTCGTGCTCGCCGCAGTGGCAGCCGTAGCAGCCGCCAAGTCCGCTGTCATCGACCTCACGCCGTCCAACTTTGACAAGGTCGTTCTCAAGTCAGGCAAGCCCACGCTCGTCGAGTTCTTCGCCCCGTGGTGCGGACACTGCAAGAAGCTCGCGCCGGTCTGGGAGGAGCTGGCTCTGTCCTTTGAGCATGCAAAGGACAAGGTGCAGATCGCCAAGGTGGATGCCGATGCGGAACGCTCCCTGGGAAAGCGATTTGGCATCCAAGGCTTCCCGACCTTGAAGTACTTTGACGGAAAGTCGGACAAGCCGGAGGAGTATAACGAGGGCCGCGACCTGGAGAGCCTGTCTGCTTTCATCGCCAAGAAGGTTGGCTTGAAGGCCAAGAAGAAGCTCGAGATGCCTAGCAGCGTAGTCATCCTTGACGACAAGACGTTCCCCCAGTCGATTGGCGGTGACAAGAACGTCTTGGTTGCGTTTACGGCGCCGTGGTGCGGACGTGAGTACATCGAAAGCATGACATTGTGATAGCATCAATGGCTGACTGAGGGGCCCAAAGACTGCAAGACCCTTGCTCCTACCTGGGAGACAGTAGCCGCCGACTTCGCCAACGATGCCAACGTCTTGATCGCCAAGGTGGACGCTGAGGCTGCCAACAGCAAGGCCCTCAGCAAGGAGCAGGGCGTGAGCTCCTTCCCCACCATCAAGTGGTTCCCTGCCGGCAGCAAGGAGGGTGCTGCGTACGATGGCAGACGTTCCGAGAAGGATTTCATCGAGTGGATCAACGAGAAGGCCGGCACCAACCGGATTCCTGGCGGTGAACTCGACGCTGTTGCCGGAACTGTTGCCTCTCTGGACTCTCTTGTGGCTAAGCTGTTCGGTGGCGACAAGCTCGCCGACGTCGCTGCTGAGGTCAAGAAGGAGGCTGAGCAGCTGAAGAAGGATGCCCAGTACAAGTACGCAGAGTACTATGTCCGCGTCTTTGACAAGCTCAACAGCAGCGAGGGCTACGCCGTGAAGGAGCTCGCCAGACTGCGCGGCATTCTGTCCAAGGGTGGCCTTGCCCCGACCAAGCGGGACGAGCTTCAACGAAAGACGAATGTCCTGCGGAAGTTTGTCGAGAAGGTTGAGGAGAAGGCCGAGGAGGTCAAGGACGAGCTGTAAACGGAACATTCATGCTGCGGAAGGAATATGGGCAACAAAATGTTGCAATTAGAACAAACGCTTGTACAGCATCGTGGCGAATTCAAGGACACAATCGTAAAAGGTCGCTTTAAAATGCATATACCATTCAGTGTCGGGGTATCTGAATAATCACATCCGTGATGTCGTTCTTGTGGTATGATAATTGTCTTCCAGGTCCGTCATATTGCCCTACTGCGGCTTTTCAGGCCCAGCATCCTTGGCCTTGCTCTCTAGCAAGGCAGCTTCCAAGTTGTCTAGTCTTCGTGACATCTCGTCCACTGCATTGCGAGTTAGCATCTGCTTGGGTACGGCAGCGGTGAAGAGGCGTCCTGAACTCACTCTTGGCGAAGATCTCCGATGAAACGCCAGCAAACTTGTTAGACAGCGAGTTAAGCAGATCTTCCACAGCGGCTGTAACGTCTGCATTCGCAGTCTCGGGCGACTGTATATTTCATCAGCTGATGTTCAGGAGAGGCTTCCCATCCACGGCGTTGTGGCGATTGAGCGGTTCACGGAGAGGGGTCGAACGGGGATACGCACTGTGGCCTTGTCGGCTGTGCTGGGCTCGAGCTCGTCGGGGGCCATGGTCTCGGCACTGGACAGGCGAGGCTGCGGCTAAGAGGCCCTAGTTATGGCAGGATTCGCAGCAGTCTCGATGAGAGAGTTGGACCGAAGACGAGATGCACCGTCTCCTGGTTGCCTTGGTCGCTTGGAGGTGTGGTGTTGCTTGTTACAGTGGTCGCAAGCGGCAAGCCACAGCATTTGACGCGCTGCGGTCCCGCTATCAGTAGCGGCACCCCGGACCTCCACTGTACCCTGGACGCAGTCGTAGAGCTCCGAGCAACGTCGTCATCACGGGCGTCAACGAACTGTTCCGGCCTTCCGCCAACACAACCCCTTGCATACGAAGACTGCGACGACAAGGGCCACTAGATGCTGTCGACGGCATCGCCCTGACGAAATCCTACGGAAATGACAGCGCGCTAGCCCCTACGTCTCCGACGACGGCATGCCGCAAACCCAACACCCGGCCGCAGGATTGCTCTTCGTCCTCCTCCTCATCTGGCTGCTCTTCCCGGAGGGCGAGTACCCCAACCAGTCGCTTGCCCTGTCTGAACTTGCGGCCGAACGGCTCGCGAGGTACCACGATGCGCTCGGCGTGCTGAGCCAGACTCGCTGGGGCGACTTTGCGCCGCCGACCGGCCACGAGGAGGATGCGACGACGGCCCAGTACCTCAACCTTACTGGCTTCCGGGAGCAGGATGGCTTTGCGTGGGAGGACCTGGGGCAGTTCCGGGAGAAGGGGTTGGCGCTCAGCCGACATGCCATACCGCCGGTTCACGGGGAGCAGCGTTGGGATACCGCCCAGGGAGAGGCCGTGTGGGCGAATGCGTCTGGGACGCTTCGCGGAGGATGGGTGCGCCGGCCAGGCTCGGTCTCGAGGGCCTACGACAGCTACAACCTGAGCCAGATCGTCCCGTCTATGGATTGGGTTGGCGACAAGGCCGACTGGGCGCGAAACATGACCGGGGATACGGGGAGGATGAGGATCCGCCTCGAGGGCAACAAGACGGTGACCACGTACGACGAGCGCGCAGAGGGGAGCGGCCCGCTCTCTGGAGGCATGATCCGCAACGTCAAGGGCGTTGCGGCCATCGAGGACACGACGGGCTCGGGCCACAACTGGGAGATGCGGCTCTGGGGCGTCCACTGGCCGCGGCAGGGCGTCATCCTCATGACCACGACGAGCGAGAAGTTCGAGGGCATCTTCGGCCTGCCGCACCTCACGCCCAGTGCCGACTTCTTCCAGTCCAGCCAGAGGCTGCTCAACCAGACGCTGAACCGCGTCGTGGCCAGGAAGCAGAAGAACATCTACATCGACCAGAACATGCCATGGAACTCGGACCTCGACAACCCACTGTACACGGCGTACCCGTCGCCGCACTGCGAGTTCGTCATGTACGCGCAGGTCCACCCGCCCATCCGGCAGGGGCATGGCCAGGGGTCGCTGGACCTCGAGACAGAGCACATGGAGCACGTCGTCCACGCCATAGAGTCCGAGCTGCAGGACCCAGAGGGCGCGCCCATCCACTCCGTCCCGCGGCTCCAGATGTCGGCGGTGATATACTCGCCCGACTGTGCCTTTTTCCTCGAGACCAAGGGACCTCCCGACTTCCCGCCCGGCGAGGCGGACCACCTCGTCGGCATGAAGACGGAGGTGCACACGCACCAGGTCAAGACGTGGATGCTCGTGTACGCGCTCGTCGTCTTCGCCCAGGTGCGCCTCCTCAAGAACCAGATGAAGGAGTCGTTTACGCCGTCGACCATGGGGCGCATAAGCTTCTGGACCATAAGCGCCATGGTCATCGTCGACGGCATGACGTTCACCGCCGCGGCGACCTGGGTCTCGTCTGCGGCGGCGACGTTCCTGCCGACGCTGGCGCTCATGTTTGCGTCCTTCCTGTCCATGACCATCGGCGGGAGCTTCTTGGCCAAGATCCACGAGGTCCAGGCGCCGGAGAGCCGTGGTCGCCGCGGTCAGGGCCAGGGCTCAGGCAGCGACTCCAGCGGCGCAACCAGCTCTGCGACGTCTGCTCCCCTGACCCCTAACCCGACGGGGCCGATCTTGCCTGGTCCGGTGACGGCGAGCCGCTCTCTGCTCCAGCCCCCGTCGCAGCCCATCATCGTCCCCTCTGACCAGGACATCGACGCCGAGATCGCCGACGCCGCGTCTGCCGTGCCCCAGACGACGACCGCCACCCCCTCGCCGCGCCAGACGCAGACGCAGACCTTCCAGGCCATCGTCGGCCGCTTCATCCTCTTCAGCCTCTGCGTCTCCTTCGTCGCCATCTCCTCCACGACGTGGTACCCCCGCGCGCGGGCCGTCTTCCTCAACCTCTGCGCCGCCGCCTACCTCTCCCTCTGGCTGCCCCAGATCTGCCGCAACACGCTGCGCAACTGCCGCCGCGCCCTCCGCTGGCACTTCGTCGTCGGCCAGTCCGTCCTGCGCCTCCTCCCCGTCGCCTACTTCTGGGTCAAGGAGGACAACTTCCTCTACGCGCAGCCCGACCGCCGCGCCTTTGCCCTGCTCTGCGCCTGGGTCTGGCTGCAGATTGTCATCCTCGCCGTGCAGGAGGTCGTCGGCCCGCGCTTCGGTGTGCCCCGGGGCTGGACCCCCGAGGCGTGGGACTACCACCCCGTGCTCCGCGAGGACAACGTCGAGGCCGGCGGCCTGCCCATCGGGCTCGGCGCCGACGAGACCACCACCACCCGCCGCGGCAGCACCGGCATCGGCGGCGGCGGCGGGGGAGCACATGTCCGCGTGATCGACTGCGCCATCTGCAGGGAGGTGCTCGAGGTGCCCGTCGTCAAAGCCGGCGACGACGACGGCGGCAGCGTGGCGAGCGTCTTCGCGCGGCGGCTGTACATGGTGACGCCGTGCCGGCACATCTTCCACACGGCGTGCCTCGAGGGGTGGATGCGCTTCCGGCTGCAGTGCCCGATATGCAGGGAGGATCTGCCGCCGATATGACGAGGGCTGTGGCGGGCCTTGTTGACATCGTGCACATGTAGTGGTGAGGTAGACAAGGAGAAATAGCGAGTTTGGATTTAAACGACACTCTCATCGTGAAATCGGTAGCGCCGCCAACTGTCCATGAATTCACAGGAGATATTATTACATACAGCCCCCTTGGGAGGGCCAACTCCGCCAATGCAGTAGCTAGGTGTCTACAGTACCATCCAAGAGAAACAAGTACAGCCACGGGATAATATCAAATCGTGAAAGAAGTGTGCAACGACAAGATGTAGCTTCCCATTAGGTATACCCTGTAAAAATAGCAGAGAGAACAGCTATTCAGGAGGGTTAGGGGTTGAATATTAACCCTTCAAGATGCACAATATAACGACACAACGCAGCCCTCACCAGGTAATGCGCGTCTTTCTGAAGCGGTCGTCCGGGCACCCGTCATACAACGCCCGCGTCCCGACGCGGAGATCCGCGAAACGTGCGCGGAGATCAAAGTCAACCGTCTTCACCATGACCCTCTTCTCCTCGGGGATCGGCTTTGTTGGCATGACGCCTGGGGGGAGGCACTCGTCAAACTCTTCTACCTCCATGATCCATTGGCCAATGTTGGCGGCCAGTTCGCTGTCCCACATGCCCTCGCGTCTGGCGCTGCTCATCAAGAGCTGTATCGCCTGTCGACGAATCCTAGGTTCCCGGCACTTTGTGGCCACGACGAAAAGCGGCGGAACGATGCCCAGGTCCGCAGAGAAGCTTGGTTGGATGTGGTGAGTGGGAACCGTGCCTGCTGTGAAAGCCCCTTTGGGCACGCCATGTTGGTGTTGGCACATGGCTGGATTGGGACATCGCTCCGCGGCAGCTCTCCTCTCATCGGCCGCTACGACTTCCCAACCCAGGTCCACGATGCCTTTGAAATGAGGTAGAAAGGCGTCGAACTGGACCTCTGTGTCGCAGAACATCATCATGAACAGGATGTTGGTATTGATCTGAAACATTTTCAGGGCCGAAATGCCCGATCTCTCGAGGTGGCCGATGCCAGGATCCAGACGAGACTGGAAGATGGGTTCAAAGGCCTCGGTCCAGGCGTCAAGTTGATCCTTGAAGTTCAGGCCGTATTGCTTCCAGGACGCAGGCAGAACGTTGCTTGGATTATTTCTGGCAATCTGCAAACGCTCAATGAAGCGCAAGAGTTTCTCACAGAGCTTGTCAGACGCCAGCCGGGCCTCCACGAGCGATCCGAATCGGTAGGGCAGGGAAATTCCGGGTGACGAACCAGGAGAACTCGATTCTGACGTTGATGACCCGTCTGCTCGTTGGCCTGAGGGACCAAGGCGAATGACGTATGGCTGCGGAAAATGAAAGGCCATGTCGTAAGATTTCGCCTGTATTGCCAGGCGAGTGAAGATGACGACCAAGTCTTCTTCGACGTGACCGTCCGGACTGGGAGATCGGTCATTTGTGTGATGGGCGGACAGCCGTTCCAAGAGACCGAGCCCGGTCTGGATTTGAATGATAGCCTGCTTGTGGTCGCCTACAAACGAGTCAAAGCATGCGAGCAAGATGCTGACCATGAGGCGGGTTCTGTGGGAGCGCAGGCTCTCGCCGGTCAGCAACAGCATGGCATTGCAGGCCTCGGAGTACTGCTTGACGGCGGCTTGCCAGTGGGACACTACCGAGTCCATCTGGATTCTCCTGCCGGCTGCCGTGGCCGGAGGGGGCTGAGAGGACTCCTTGAGCGTCTTGTACAAGGCGCCGAGGGCGACAACGGCATGCCGGATGGCCTTTTCCGAATGGCATTCTTGCAAGACTTGCTGGGCCCAGAAGTTCGAGTTGAAGTAGCCTGATAGCTCGGATGCCGTCTGAACACGGAAGAGGTCGAAATAGAGGCCCTCGACATTTTGCAGGAGCAAGCCGTTGGACGGCTGGTAAATGGTCGGAGAATAGAGGTTGGTGTCGGGGTGAAGCTCTGGACGCATCAGTTGCCGGCGCCGATACGCCCGTCGCGGCGGCAGGACGGTCGGCCCTCGCAGGAATCCCAGGGGCGCGATAACCGGTGCTGGCTGAGGACCCTGAGGTTGTACCGCCACCAGGGGCTTGGGGGCAATTCGGATGTCGGCTGCTGGCCTGTCACTGCGGCTGGGAGGCGGATAGCCAGCACAGACTTTGTCGTGTCTGACACACTGCGTACATGCGGGCCGCTTCTCGTCGCATTTGATACGCCTCCGCCTAAACGGGGGGCATGAGATTAGCAAGAGGTGTTCCGGGGCCGGCAGAGCTTCTCAGAGAACATACTTGCAGTTGGTGCAGCCGGTCTTCACTTTGGGGTTGCTCCTGCGACCCCGTTTCACCTGCTGCTCGCTGCCAGCGCCATTCTTTGCTACCCCGTCGGCAGCTGAGGTGGAGGACGAGGCTGAGGCCGTCGGCGCCGCGGAGGCTGCGCTGGGAGGATGAGAGGCGGTGGACATGGCGATTGGCCGACCACCAGTGCACCGCGTAAAGAACCTGGCGTGTTCGGTCTGCGGCAGCTAGACAGACGCGCGGACGTTTCAAGCACGCACGGAAGCTGTCGCCTCTCTGCTTACGGCACCCTGCCCTCGGGGGCTGGACACGGCTTGCGGCGCCCGTAGTGGCGATGAGCAGCCCATCGACGGCACCGTCGCGAGGAGCAGGTGACGGCGTTACATAAAGGACCGACAGGTACGAATGGCGATGGCGAGCGGCGTGACGAGACTGGTTGAGGAGTCTGAGAGGGCCGAGGAGGAGGCGGCGGCTGGAAGAAGAAACGAGGCGAACATAGTGAGCTGACGGGACACAGCACGGCTGTTGTGCATCTTTAGTTAACGCCGGACCGGAGGAGGCCGGGGCCTTGTTGGTGGTGTACGGTAGGTATGGAGTAGGTACGGAGTACTTTGTACCTGCCTGACTTTCAATCGGCACATTAGGCGGGGTTGCTAATAAACGTGCAGGATCCAAAGGCAACAGATTAAGGTACGGATACCTGGCCTGCCCACGTCGTACTCGTTCCTTGGATGCAGGAGCCTATGCACAGCATCGAGCAAACAGCAGGGGAGCGGCCCGGTAGTCGAGCAGCCGCGTACTGGCCGGGCAGGCAAACAAACAACCATCCAATGTACGTACAATTTAGTCCGTACGGAAGCAACCAATGCGCGACCGAACTGGCGGGAGCTGGCATGGAGGGATGCAAGAAGCTAATTGGACTCCCCTGCGAGAATTCAAGGGTACTTCGATCTTCAGCACCTCCGTAGTCTCGCGCTGCAGGTCTCACAGTTCGACCCAAGTCTCATATGCATCGTCGGATCCAAGGGATGGGAAGAACGGATAAATGACAGATGTTATTAGCCTGAAACCGACTTCAACAATCCAACACCAGCAATGCAGAGAGCTCTGCCCTCCCCGTCCCACGCCGAGTGGACGTTTAACTTGGTTAATACGTACAAAATAGTAAACCCTGCTATCGCAGCGCGGGAATTCACCCTAGTAGGCCATATGCCCGCCTCTTAGGTTGAGGATCCCACTCCCCGCCGGTTTGTGACCTATTACGCAAAGCAAGACAACAATATTTGAGTGATCTTGCGAGGGTAAGACATTCGGCCAACCTGCACGCGGTGAGCAATCCGTCGTCTCCAAGTCGAGTTGACCTGCTCGGGGCAGACCCTTGCTGGGGCACCGATACGCCACCAGGTACTCGTAGGATGCAGTCGAAAGATTTGTGCAAACGATTGAATCTTACAGACTACACACAGTCACAGATTGGACTTTGAAGCATATTAAGCCAGGCCTTCTGGATAGGCACAGGCCGGATGGAAGGGCATCTTGCGTTCAGGTACCTAGGTACAGGGTAAGGACCTCTGTCCGCCGCGGAAGGCTCCCGCTAGAGAACTGCGGCCCGCAATAAAAGTTGGGCGTTCTCTTCCGCCTCGTCGAAACAGCGCTTCACAGCCAGCTTGTCACTGCCAACCGTCGCCACCCTGCGAGACGAGAGACTCGACTACGGCAAACACTTGGTACGAGCACTCTTATACACCCTCCGTCGTTCGCTGCGACTCTCTCGCGGCGCCACCGCAGCCATGGCGCAAGAGCAGCCGCAACCTCCTCTGCCTCCCCGAAACCCGTTGATACACAATGCGGCCATCGCGGGAGCCGTCATCACGCCTCTGGTGATGCTTCTGCCGCCGAGGAAGATGGACATCCGCTTTTTCGTGCTCGCCGGAACGTTCTCCCTCTGCACGAACCAGCTGGCCTACGAATACACCGGCCAGTCGATCTACGGGCGGTTCGGCAACCGCGTAGGCTCCCTGTTCGACAGTGGACTGCCGGAGGGCGCGAGGCGGACACAGAAACTGCTGAGGGAGCAGAGGGAGCGAGACGCAGCGCAGAAGCAGCAACAGATCGAGCTCGAGGAGAAGAATAAGACGGCGGCGATGGTCAAGGACATCTGGATGGGCGGCGAGGAAGAGGACTGGAAGAAGAAGCGGGCTGAGGAGCACCGAAAAAGTTTCGAAGAGGGCAAGGGAATGAGCGACATAATCATGGAGCAGGTCGCCGAGGTGTTTAGCGGCAACTGGAGGGGGAGCGCAAAGAAGGGCGACGAGGGCGACAAGACACCGAGCGACGCTGGAGGGCCGGACAAGAAGTGATCAAGCCGGCCCCGGCGCATTTACGACATTGACGATGGCGGCACCACGTGCTGCCGATGTACAACAGTTATCTGTACAAAATGTGTATGCATCGACGGACGCCAGATGGCATGCTGGAAGGCCAAGGCGTGTAATCTACCGCAGGTGCCGAACACCTATGCAGCCAATCCTTCAGGAAGCAGCGTCTAATGTGAATCTGCTCTGCCGCAACACACGCTGAAGGTTCATGACGTTTGCTAAAGCCCAATACGATGTCCCACATATGAGATATCTCGTATGCGGCTCCACAGATCCAGCCATATCGCGGCTGTGGCTGTAGAAACACTTCAGCACGTATAGGCCCACGGAGTGTACTCGTAGGCCATCTGCAGGTCTGTTGAAAGAAGCAGCATGCAATATCACCCTCGGCAGACGTATTAACGCTCTGGGACTCGGTGGAATTGCCGACGTCACTCTATGTGGGCTGATTTTCTGTTGGCCAAGCCCGGGTCTGTTGGCCTGTCCCCGGCATCCCGTCCCGCGCGTGCATCTGCGACATGGGAGTTCTGCCTCTGACGACATTGTGTTTGCCGAGTCAGACAACGCACCAGAGGGGGCATTCTCAGTGGGGAGAGCTTGCGACGACAGCAAACCACTGTGCAGAGAGAGGCGCGGCGGGAGGGGGCCAAGATGCCTGTCCAGGCGCCGTTGTTCCAAAGTTAGTAACACCCAACGTCAACGAGGTACGAGTAGCCAGAGCCACACTGCTGTGGTGCATCAGCGCCTCGCTCGAAACGGCGCGATGGGTAGGTACCTAGGTACAACTTATTAGGCATCTGAGCTGCACTGCCCTGCAATCCGCTCCTCGCTGATCCACCAGCCCCCAAGGGGCCCCTGTCAGAACCTCAGCTCACGTTCCTTATTGACAGGCTTCGACATCCAAGTCCAAAGGGCCCTGTTCTCTGCCGTTCCGACCTCTTCACTCCATACCGCTTCTACCATCCGGCAGCCGTTCACGATACCCCGTGCACCTTCACAAACAGCGACGCCGTTGCGCTTCTAAGATCCCGCGACTGAAACACCGAGACATTGCAAGTCCTGCAATCTACAGCGGCCGTGTCGAATCAAAGCGCTCGACTCGCGCTACGTAATCAATCTTCAGGCCGACTGAGCGCGCTCTCCACCAACGAACGCCTCAAACGGGCCACCTCCGACCCCTTGCGCGACCAGCCCAGCCTCTCTCTCGCTCTCTGTCGCTGAAGAGGAGGACAAAGCTCCCACGACCTCACGCGCTCGGCCGTCGGGGAACGTCTGTCTTTTGCTTGCTTTCTTTTCTCTCGCTACCGCGTGCAAACGTCACAGCCTGTGACTGACATATCGTCGCTCGCCATGGCTTCTAACGACTACTACTACGGCGCCAGCCAACGCCCTCACGCTGCCGACAACACTCATTCGCCCGCGCCGTACCACAACGCACCATTCGCTCCATCGCCGCAGTCGTCGACGCCTGCGCCGTCCTATCACTCCGGCTACCCGGCGCCGAACCCGTCTCACACCCCAGGGCCCTACGGCGCCCCCCAGGGCCAGCCTCCGCGAACCGGCGCGTCACCGTTCGAGACCGTCTTCGACGACCATGCGTATCCCGCGAACCCGAGGCCGTACGCCGCAGGGAGCGCCGGCAGCACGTCACAGCCGGGGCTCTACGAGGATACCAGCTACTACGGCAAGGGCGGAGCGCCGTCGTCGTCCAGGCCGCACATTGCCGAGGACATTCCACTGCAGGACCAGGCTGGCAAGAACACTGACTTCAATGACCACGTCTACGACGCGCCAGATGCTGCCCAGGCGGAGCACCAGCAAAGCAAGAAGGCCAAGATTCGGCTAGGAGAGCTGGGCATGATCGGCGCCGACCGGAAGAGGATCCCCTGGGTGGTGTACATTCTCACCATCGCCCAGGTTGCCGTTTTCATAGGCGAGATTGTCAAGAATGGTACGCGTTGCACGTCATTGTTTATTTGAAACCTCCCCAGTATGCTGACCATATTAAAGGTATCCTGACTGGCTCACCCATCATGATAAAGCCTCAGTTCAATCCTATGATCGGACCGTCGACGCAGGTCATGATCAACATGGGGGCGCGATACGCCCCCTGCATGCACAACATCAAAGAGATCCAGGGCTCGACTTTCCCCATTTACTTCCTTTGCCCCAACGCAACAAGTGAAACTCAGCTTTGCTCGCTGTCTGAGCTCTGCGGCTTCGGCGGGGACGTTCCGAACCCAACCTTCAACAACCAAGACCAGACACCAAAGCCCAACCAGTGGTATCGCTTCATCATTCCCATCTTCATGCACGCGGGACTCATCCACATCGGCTTCAACATGCTGATGCAGCTGACGATAGCGAAAGAGATGGAGATGGCCATCGGCCCCATCCGTTTCTTGCTCGTCTACCTCAGCGCCGGCATCTTTGGCTTCATCATGGGCGGTAATTTTGCTGCTCCTGGAATAGCTTCCACCGGCGCATCGGGCTCCCTCTTCGGCATCATCGCGCTGACTCTGCTCGACCTGCTCTATTCTTGGAAGGAACGCAAACACCCGGTCAAGGACTTGATGTTTCTCATTCTTGACATGGTCATTGCTTTTGTCTTGGGCTTGCTACCGGGTCTGGACAACTTCTCCCACATTGGCGGCTTCCTGATGGGCCTGGGACTCGGCGTCTGCGTCCTTCACTCGCCCAACTCCCTGAGGAGAAGGATGGCCAACGACATTCCTTACGCGGCAGTCAACCCGGGAGGCGAGGCGACCTCGCCTTCTTTCCTCAAGAGCCCCGTGGGCTTCTTCAAGGGGCGGAAGCCTCTCTGGTGGATCTGGTGGATCGTCAGAGTTGCTGCCCTTTGCATCGTCATTACCGTGTTCATTGTGCTGTTGAACAACTTTTACACGGTCGGCAATACGTGCAGCTGGTGCAAGTACCTGAGTTGTCTTGTAAGTCTTTGGCAAACCATGGCTCTGGAGTATTCCTTTGCTAATCGAGAAATAGCCCGTCAGCAACTGGTGCGACCTCGGAACTATCCAGAAGCAGACAAGCTAGAGCACCTATGTGAACTTTCACGTTTAGCATCCCACGTCCAGCACGATCGTCATGGGCAATGGCGACAGAGAGCTATGTATCGGTCAGACTACTAGACTGGGTCTCGAGGGCGGTATTCTTTGCATCGCACAGCGACGGCGTTTGGGGGCGAGACGTTGCCTTTTGTTTGAGATGTGCCAAGACGGCGGGGGAAGGATGGACCACGGCATCAACGGTCGCATCATGACTTGTAGAAGATTCTTGGGAGCCAGAATTGGATTATGGGCCGTAAGCCAAGAGCGTCATTAGTCCAGGAAACGATTACATGAGACAATGCCAGCCGAGGCTGGGCGTACGTTGGGGTCACGCGACTTGCTGCACGATCCTGGCCCGATGACTAAAACGACAAGGCAGGTGCAGATCCCGTTGTATTTAAGATGCTCGTTTCTGCAACGGTGTCTCTTTTCCATCTTCGCGCAGTGACTGTTGCGGTTTCTGTTGGCAAAGGTCGAGCGACTGGTTCAGCCAAGTGCTTCTTCCATTGCAAGCCCATCCAAACCCAGCGTAAACGTCGCAGCTTGGACAAGGTAAGTCGTGACCACCTCTCTGCGACCTGCCCACCTACTTCTCCTGCACATGTATATGATGATATCTTTTCAATGCATGGCTTAACTGACGTCCCCGTGACACGGGACGATGTTGATGCGTTTGAGAATGGATGTCTGATTTTACTGTGACCCTTTCTGTTTGCTATGCCGAGACACGCACCAGACACTTTGCTGACCGCCTATTTGGAAGCAGCTCCCTCGCTTAGGTACTTGAGCGTGCACGGAGGTAAGTCTATGTCAGTTGGCCTGGGCAAATCTGCTGCGAACATCGCTGGGGGGATGGGACCCAAGCGGTCGCTGTGTCATGGTGAGGACAACGCCGGTATCCTAGTACTTGAAAGAAGAATAAAAACACGGAAGTTGAATGATCAGTAAAATTGACACATCGACATAATCACCTACATGCAGCACGTGAAGCTCCGCACGTCGTTTGGGAAGCCAGGCATAGCATGGCTTCTCCGTGATGGGATGGGGGTACGGAGTAGTGGTGGAGTGAGTTGCCAGACTCACAATGCCTGGTGGTCCAGGCACCAAGTCGCCAAGTCACGTGTGATCTCGGGGCCATTAAAGAAGTGGTGGGTCCGTCACGTCACGGTTGAAAGGCGCGTTTCTCGTCGCGGGACCCGACAAGGTCGTGTCAATTACACCCACCCATACAACAGCACAACCCATTCGGGCGCCCGAAACAAAGAATACGACTTGTTAATGATCAACGGCAATTGAATTTGGCTTCTACTGCCCCTTCTCCTTGCGAAAGGCTCGCCATGGCTACCGCAATCCTCCCCCAGAAGCGGGTGCTGGGTGAGGCAGGCTCTCGCCAGAACATATCCTCCACCCCATCCTCCGTCAAGAAGCGCAAGACGGACATCTTCTCCTCGTCACCCGCCGCGCGCTTCTCGGGCTCCCAGAAGGACCCCCGAGGCAAGCTAGGTTCCAGCCAGCCGAAAAGCGCGTTCGAGTCCGAGGTTCTCGAGAAGCTGAGCCAGGACATCTCGGACCTCAAGCGAAATAATACCGAAAAGGACCAAGTATGGGAGCGGCCCCCCGTGGTGGACTTTGTCCCGCAGCGGGACAGCCTGTGTTTCCAGTCCATCGAGGCCGAGGAGGGCACACTGCACGGCGGCAGAGCTACGGTGAAGCTCTTTGGCGTTACCGAGCAGGGCAACTCCGTCATGTTGCACGTCACAGACTTCAAGCACTATCTCTACGTTCCAGCACCCCTGCTATTTAAAGCACAAGATACGACCGCGTTCAAAGCATACCTCGAATCGCAGCTTGCGCAGCACCAGCCTGTGATTCATTCGGTATCCATGTGCCCGAGAGAAAGCATTTACGGTTTCAACGGCAACACGCAGAACTACTTTCTCAAAATCACCGTTACCGACCCCAAGTTAATCGCCAAGGTGCGAGCAACCATTGAAAGCGGCGATGCAGATTGGAAAGGGTTGTGGAAGGCAAGGGAAAACGGCGTCATGACTTATGACAACATTCAATACGTGCTGCGGTTCATGGTGGACTGTTCGGTAAGCAACTCCAGTCTTGCCATGGGTAGTGTACGCTGACAGCAGGTAGATTCAAGGCATGTCCTGGGTGGAAGCTCCGGCAAACGCGTACAAGCTCATCCCAGAGCATTACAGGCAATCCAACTGCCAGATCGAGGCGGAAGTCTGCTACCTCGACCTCATCGCACACAAGCCAGACGGAGATTGGGCCAAGATGGCTCCGCTGCGCATCCTGTCCTTTGACATCGAGTGCGCCGGACGAAAAGGAATCTTCCCCGAAGCGAACCACGACCCGGTCATTCAGATTGCCAACGTCGTCACAAGATATGGAGAGAAGAAGCCGTTTATCCGGAACGTCTTCTGCCTCGACACGACGAGCTCCATCGTGGCCACGCAAATCTTGGAGTTTGAAAAGGAGGAAAAGTTGCTCAGCGCATGGCAACAGTTTCTGCTCAAAGTAGATGCCGACATCATCATAGGCTACAACATTGCCAACTTTGACTTTCCGTACTTGCTCGACCGGGCGAAGCACCTGAAGGTGAACGGGTTCGAATACTGGTCCCGCATTCCCAGCGTTCCGTCGAGAGTCAGGGAGACGAACTTTTCGAGCAAGCAAATAGGCAACCGCGACACCAAGGAGACCAACACAAACGGAAGACTGCAGCTGGACCTGCTGCAGCTAGTTCAACGCGACCACCACCTTCGAAGCTATACGCTAAACTCGGTGTGTGCTCACTTCCTAGGCGAGCAAAAGGAAGACGTGCACCACACCATGATTACGGAGCTCTTCAACGGAACACCAGAGTCGCGCCGGCGTCTCGCGCTGTACTGTCTCAAGGATGCGTACCTCCCGCAGAGACTGATGGACAAGCTCTCATGTCTAGAGAACTACACCGAGATGGCCAGAGTCACGGGTGTGCCCTTTAACTTTTTGCTATCTCGCGGCCAGCAGATCAAGTTCATCAGCCAGCTATTCCGGAAAGCGCTAGAGCAGAAGCTTGTTATTCCGAATGTCAAGTCGCAAAAGTCGGATGAGCAGTATGAAGGTGCCACCGTCATCGAGCCCACTCGTGGCTACTACGACGTGCCCATCGCCACCCTCGATTTTGCGTCTCTGTACCCGAGTATCATCCAGGCGCATAACCTCTGCTACACAACGCTCTTGGACAAGAAGCTCATCGAGCAGTTTGGGCTGGTAAAGGACGAGGACTACATCGTAACACCAAATGGCGATCTCTTCGTTACGGCCAAGCAGAGGAAAGGGCTTCTCACGCAGATTCTCGAGGAACTGCTGTCGGCCAGAAAGCAGGCCAAGCGCGAGCTGGCTCAAGCGAGCGACCCCTTCAGGAAGGCCGTGTTGAACGGTCGCCAGCTGGCTCTGAAGATCAGCGCCAACAGTGTGTACGGCTTGACGGGTGCCACGACGGGAAAACTACCGTGCCTGCAAATCGCCAGTAGCACGACGAGTTTCGGACGACAGATGATTGAAAAGACAAAGACGGAGGTGGAGAACAAGTACAACATCGCCAACGGATACAGCCACGACGCGCAGGTCATCTACGGTGACACGGATTCAGTCATGGTCAAGTTTGGCACCAAGGACCTGGGCGAGGCCATGAAGCTGGGCGAGGAAGCGGCGCAGTACGTGTCGTCCAAGTTTATCAAGCCGATCAAACTGGAGTTTGAAAAGGTGTATTTCCCGTACCTGCTCATCAACAAGAAGCGGTACGCCGGGCTGTACTGGACCAAGACGGAAAAGTACGACAAGATGGACACGAAGGGCATCGAGACTGTGCGACGAGACAACTGCCTGCTGGTGCAGACGGTCATCGAGAAGGTGTTGAGGATGATTCTGATCGACCGGGACGTGCAGGGCGCACAGAGGTGAGTGCCAAGTGCCTGTCGGGATGCGAGAATATCGGCTGACCACCTGGCAGCTATGTCAAGGATACGATTGCAGACCTGCTGCAGAACAAGGTCGACATGTCGAAGCTGGTCATCACCAAAGCGCTGGCCAAGGAGGACTACTCGGCCAAGCAAGCGCACGTGGAGCTGGCGCAGCGGATGAAGAAGCGCGATGCCGGGTCGGCCCCCGGGCTGGGCGATCGCGTTGCGTACGTGATGGTGAGAGGCGCGGCGGGGGCGAAGAATTTCGAAAAATCGGAAGACCCCATCTACGTGCTGGAGAACAACGTGCCCATCGACACCAAGTACTACCTGGACAACCAGCTAGCGAAGCCGCTCGGGCGAATCTTCGAGCCCATCCTGGGAGAGACCAAGGCGAGGCTGCTGCTGACGGGAGACCACACGAGGACGATTTCGGTGGCGGCGCCGACGGTGGGTGGGCTGATGAAGTTTGCCAAGAAGACGCAGACGTGCATGGGATGCAAGAAGCCGCTGACGGGCAAGCACGAGAGCGCGGGGGCGCTGTGCTCGGACTGCGCGCCCCGGGTCGGAGAGATGTACAAGCGGACGCTGGACAAGGTGTCGGACCTGGAGGTGCGCTTCGGACGGCTGTGGACGCAGTGCCAGCGGTGCCAGGGCAGCATGCACTGCGAAGTCATCTGCAGCAGCAAGGACTGCCCCATCTTCTACATGCGGATGAAGGCGAAGAAGGACCTGGAGGACGCGGGCAAGGAGCTGGGGCGGTTCGACGCGGACCAGGCGGCGATGTGGTGAGGCGGTGGTGAGGTGGCGGCAGCGGGAGGCAGCGATGTGGACGGGATGAGGAGGCATTGTTTGGCAATATCACGTTGCGGCGTTTTGGGCGTGTACGGACAACGGGCAGATGGAGGCATCAACAGGTGTTACGGGTGCCGCGTACAGGCACCGTGTTATTCGCTGGCGCATGTAACTTATGAGCTGATTGATTGCCTGATGGGAGAAGCAATAATACCACCACGACCGTTGTGTGCGAGTGCATCTGCATCCACACCGGGCCCAGACGGCGGCGGCCCATTCGTCAATGCGGCGCGAGGCTGCCCGAGCGCCTCGCGCGCCTGTCCTGTGCTTTCGGCAATGTCGTCATGGTATTTTTTCTTGAATGGATTCTTCGGACGGAGATGAATGGGCTGGCGAAAGGTTGGCGCTTTCCGATGTCGCTCTCGGGCATACGAGCTCGGTGGGTAAGGTAATAAAACGGAGGGAGAAAATGGCTCGTCGCTGCTGCCGCTGGCCAGCACCCATCCGTCCATCCATCCGTCCAGCCAGCCAGCCAGCCAGCCGTCTGTCATTTCGCCATGTCGTGTCACGGCGAGTCGCGCTGTGGGGGCAGCAGCGCGCTGCAGCAGCGGGTGGCACTCGACAAGGGAACCGAAGGGCCGAGGAGCACAGGCTGCCGGGGGGGTCGACGGAGCCGGGGGGCCGGTAACGGCAGCGACTCGCTACTCGCTCCAGCGGGGGGGGCAGCGCACGAAGCAGGCCAAGTCGGCGAGGCCAGCTAGGACGGATCGGTGGACGGGGGAGGCCGCTGCAGGGCGCTGGTTGGCCGGGGCGCGATGTGGCGACGCAATCGAATCTGTCAACGGGAATGGTGTGCGGTAGCGCGGCCAATTGGTGGTCGGTCTTTATCGCAGCCTGGATTGCCACGACCTGCTGGGGGAACCTCCTCGTCCGCGTCGGGCGGCGGCGTCCGTGGGTGAGACGGCAGACGGCAGACGGCAGACGGCGAGACGGCCACGACGATGCTTTCATCCGCGGTCGTCCCCGTGCTGGCACGTATCCTGCTGTGCCCCGTGTTGGCTGGCTGGCTGGCTGGACCCTTGATTGCAGCGCCAGATGCGGTGGGTGGTGCAGCCCGCTATGAGACACGGCCAAACGTCACTGATAAGGGTCCCCCCCGGCCCCATCCCATCTGGCCGCCGCTATCTCTATCTATGGAGCCGCACGCGACTAATACAGCCCACCCCTGCGCGAGCGACTTTCGGAGGGTCGATGGATGCATCCGTCGCCTCTGCGGTGCTGTCTGTCCGTCCGTAACGTCACGCCTGCCGGTGCTGGCCAGGCGGTGCTCGGGGAATCCGAGCTGCCCTGCGGATGGCAGCAGAGGCGCTTCGGCTCGGAGCTGAGCTGCTTGCTGGCCGCGCTGGCGTCCCGTTTATATAAACTCTGCATCGTCCCCGTGTGCTGGCCCCGAGCCCTCTCTCTTCCGCCATCCCCATCCATTGCTCTGGCTAGACCCTGCCCATCCGCGTCGAGACCCAGCCATCCCACAATGCACGTCTCCCAGAGCCCCGTGACCATGTCGAACCTCCCGTCCGAGCCCGAGTTTGAGCAGGCCTACAAGGGTGCGTCCTCGTCTCCTTGCGTCTGCGCCGGTGGCATGTGCCTCGCTGACGCCCCCATCCAGAGCTCGCCAGCACCCTCGAGGACAGCACCCTCTTCAAGGAGCACCCCGAGTACCGCGCCGCCCTCGAGGTCGCCTCTATCCCCGAGCGCGTGATCCAGTTCCGCGTCACCTGGGAGGACGACCAGGGCCGCCTGCGCGTCAACCGCGGCTACCGCGTGCAGTTCAACTCGGCGCTGGGGCCGTACAAGGGCGGCCTGCGCCTGCACCCGACCGTCAACCTGTCCATGTGCGTCTCTCTGATCTCTCCCCGGCGTTCCGGGAGGGCCCGCGCTGACCGCCCGCAGCCTCAAGTTCCTCGGCTTCGAGCAGACCTTTAAGAATGCCCTGACCGGCTGTGAGTGACCGGCAACACCGCGCGAGACGCACCAGGGAGAGAGAGAGAGAGAGAGGCTAACGGACGAGTCAGTGAACATGGGCGGCGCCAAGGGCGGTGCCGACTTCGACCCCAAGGGCAAGTCGGACGCCGAGATCCGGCGCTTCTGCCAGGCCTTTATGCGCGAGCTGTCCAAGCACATCGGCGCCGACACCGACGTGCCGGCGGGCGACATCGGCGTCTCGGGCCGCGAGATCGGCTACATGTTCGGCGCGTACCGCCTGGCGCGCAACCGCTGGGAGGGCGTCCTGACGGGCAAGGGGCTGAGCTGGGGCGGTAGCTTGATCCGGCCAGAGGCCACGGGCTACGGCGTCGTCTACTACGTCGAGCACATGCTGCAGCACGCCGGCCGCGGCGGCTTCGCCGGCAAGCGCGTCGCCATCTCGGGCTCGGGCAACGTGGCGCAGTACGCGGCCCTCAAGGTCATGGAGCTCGGCGCGATCGTCGTCTCGCTGTCCGACTCCAAGGGCGCGCTCGTGGCCCCGCGCGACGACGCCGCCTTCACGCCCGAGCACGTCGAGCAGATCGCGGCCCTCAAGGTCGAGCGGCGCGCGCTGAGCGACTTTGCGCACGGCGGGCGCTACACGTACGTCGAGGGCGCGCGGCCGTGGGTGCACGCCGGCCGCGTCGACGTGGCCCTGCCGTGCGCGACGCAGAACGAGGTCAGCCGCGACGAGGCCGAGGCGCTGGTGCGCGGCGGCGTGCTGGTCGTCGCCGAGGGCAGCAACATGGGCTGCACGCAGGAGGCCATCGACCTGTTCGAGGCGGAGCGCCGCCAGAAGGGCAAGGCGGCCGTGTGGTACGCGCCGGGCAAGGCGGCCAACTGCGGCGGCGTCGCCGTGTCCGGCCTCGAGATGGCGCAGAACAGCCAGGTAAGCACAAGCCCTCTTCTCATCCATCGCAGCCTGGCGAATGCGGAGGCGCTAACCTCCGACGCAGCGTCTGGTCTGGTCGTCCGAGGAAGTCGACGAGCGGCTCAAGGGCATCATGAAGAACGCCTTCACGGCCGGCCTCGAGACGGCGCAAAAGTACGTGCAGGCCCAGGACGGCGAGCTGCCGAGCCTCGTCGCCGGCAGCAACATTGCCGGCTTCGTCAAGGTCGCGCAGGCCATGCACGACCAGGGCGACTGGTGGTGAGGCGTCGAGATGCCGGCGTCGCGGGGCGTGAGGGCACGAGGTCTTTTGGGATATATCAGGGAGTCTGGAGTTTACTGGCGGCACGACAAGCCATGAGGTATAGAGGCGTTGTGGCAGGCTCATGTCATGATGATGATTCCCACGGGGTGTTGCCGGCATGGAAAGACTGCTACTTTGGATCATGAATTGATATTTGATACCGCGAGGTCGCTCTGTGAATGACTCCATCCCGGGGCGGGGATCTCATCCGAGACAAGGCTCTTCCTCTTGGTGACTGCCCGCCGCCCGCGTGCGTGGCTTGCAACGGTGGCGTGAGGGACAGGCGACGAAAGGTAACGGGCGTCGACGCTGCAGACGCGTGCAACCACCCCAGCTCACTCGCTCCGACTCGTCCAGGCTTCCCGCCCCCATCCCGGCACTGCAGCGACCAAGCTGGCCGCGGTGATACATTGGCGTGCTGCAGTTCCGTCGTCGTGCAGGACGGAGCTCGGGACGCGCCTTTCCCTCCGCGCCCCGCGGTCCCCACACCGGCCCGGCTGGCTGCATCCGCGGAGCCGAGGCTCATCGCGCCGACCAACGACGCCGACCTCGCTCGTCGCGTTCGCCGCGCTCGTGAAACGTCCCGTCGGCAACGGGCGGGGTGCTGCGATATCCTTCTAAAGCATCTTGCCTGCTCGCATTGCAGCCTTTGACGTCTCTAAACTTGCACGGCTGGGTAGCCACCAGTGAGCCGCAACCACCATCGCCATCACCATCGCCATCGCCATCACCATGGCCACCGACCCGCCTCCCCTCACGGGCATCAAGGTCCTCGAGTTCGCCGGCCTCGCCCCAGGTACCCTCCCCCCAGCCCGCCCAGCCCGTCCAGAATGCTGACGCCGTGCCTCCCAGGCCCCTTTGCCGGCATGCTCCTCGCCGACGCCGGCGCCTCGGTGCTGCGCATCGACCGCGCGGACGGCGCCGCGTCGCCCACGCAGGACCTGCTCACGCGGCGCAAGGCCTCCCTCGCCGTGGACCTCAAGTCGCCGCGCGGCGTCGCCCTCGTGCGCGCGCTCGTCGCCGGCGGCGCCGACGTGCTCGTCGACCCCTTCCGCCCCGGCGTGCTCGAGAAGCTGGGCCTCGGCCCGCGCGCGCTGCTCGCGCTGAACCCGCGCCTCGTCTACGCGCGCCTCACGGGCTTCCGCCGCGACGGCCGCTACCGCGCCATGGCGGGCCACGACATCAACTACCTCGCCGTCTCGGGCGCGCTGGGCCTGCTCGGGCGCGCGGGCGACACGCCGCACCCGCCGACGAACCTGCTCGCCGACTTCGCGGGCGGCGGCGCCACGCTCTTCCAGGGCGTCCTGCTCGCGCTGCTGGCGCGCCAGGGCTCGGGCCGCGGCCAGGTCGTCGAGGCCAACATGGTCGACGGCGCGAGCTACCTCGCCACGTTCCCGCGCCTGATGCTCAAGACGGGGCTCGGCGCGCGCGGCCGCGGGCGCAACCTGCTCGACGGCGGCTGCCCCTACTACGACACGTACGCCACCAAGGACGGGCGCTACATGTCCGTGGGCGCGCTGGAGCCGCGCTTCTTCGCCGCGCTCGTCGCCGGCCTGGGCCTCGCCGGCCAGGGCTGGGAGCAGCGCCGCTACGACCCGGACGAGTGGCCGGCGCTGCGCCGCGTCCTCGAGGACGTCTTCCGCCGCCGCACGCGCAGCGAGTGGGAGGCCGTCTTCGACGGCACCGACGCCTGCTGCGTCCCCGTGCTCGAGTACGCCGAGCTCGAGGCCGACCCGGCGCGCGAGGGCGACCAGCGGCCCGCCGTGACGCTGCGCCGGACCCCGTGCCTCGCCGTCAAGCGGCACGGCGACGCCCCCGCCGACGCCGCCACCTACGGCCAG